>SNQJ01S0054458.1:83629-128463 GCA_010110895.2 Picea sitchensis | reverse complement strand
CATTGCTTGTAGTCAATTGGGTTTAGCTTAGATGGTCGGGGGAGTGATTGTTATCCTCCCCATCCAAGTTCAATTCCCGCAAGTGATATGTTGAGCTCTTAACTAGTATATTATTGTAATGGATTCGAGCCCTATTCTTGACCAACCTTATGCCCTGGAGATTCTAGGGTTTACCCTGGGTACCATCCTCAAAATGAGGGAAAGTACTCGAGGGTTTTCCTCTGGCTTTGTAAGTTGAAAGCATCGCTTGTAAATGATACTCATCCCTTATCCCAAGTGAGCATGTCTCTTAAATAATTAATACTAATCTCCTTTGAGTTGTTTATTCATAAGCCCATTTTGATTCCAAAGTGGTGATGTATTAGATTTCATTTGAATATAAATTGGGCTATTAGAGAAATTTTGAAATCTAAAACAGTCTCCTAAGGAAAATAATAAAATAAGAGTTAAAATAATAAAATAGGAGTTTTGAATTTTCAAAGGGAAAGAAAGAAAACTATTTTTGTTTTAAATCATATTTTCGGCTTATCTCCTTGTAAATTTACTCAATTTTCAAGTGTAGGCATTCGTAGCATGTGAAATAAAATCATGCATCCAACAAGTACCCACTATGCATACTTTTGATACACTCATAGTGAGATAAACTATAAAAACATGAAAAAATGTGTTTCTTGAAAATTCGAGTAAAATTGAGTAAAACCTATAAAGAGATAGGAAAATATAATTAAAAATAGTTTTTTTTTTTCTTTCCCTCCAAAACTACATACTCTTATGGTTGACATCATCATCTTGAATATCTTTGTTCTTTTAAAGTTGGTGTTGATAGCACATTTTTTGTTTTGATAATCAATTTTTACCTCAACATTTCTCTAATTTGAATACACTCACCCAAAAATATGGACTTCATAGCAAGTTTCTCCTTTCTTATCCCTCATCTCAAGGTCAACGTTTCTCATAAACCATTAACATCAATCTCTTTTGAGTTGCTAGTCTAGAAGTTTATTTTGATTTCACATCCAACAAAGGATACAGTCTATATACTTTTGATAAACCCACAATGAGATAAACTGGAAATACATGGAAAAAATGTATTTCTTAAAAATTTGAGTAAAACCTACAAATAGATAAGTCAAAATTATGATTAAAAGAAGCAGTTTTCTTTCTTTCCCTCCAAAAATATTTACCCTTCTTTTTCACATCATCATGTTGAATCTTCTTGAATCTTTTAAAGTTGATGTTGACCACACATTTTTTGTTTTCGTACTTGTTTTTTACCTTAAAATTGATCTACTTTAAATATATATTCACCCAAAAATATGGATTTCATAGCAAATATAAAGTTGGAAGGTACACGGGGTGGTGCAGGTTTCATGACAGCACAAATTTTCAAATTCTCTTTAGGTAGGAAACTCTGGAGGAGTGCAACTCATGGATTCTGCACTGTTTTTTCAAAAGGATACTAGTTAACATTGTTGTGGGTATGGAGGGCTTGGATTTCCCTTTTATTTAGAGACTCCTTTTAAACCTACCGCTAGGTTAGCGACTTTTTTTCTGTCCCTTATTCTTCTTTATTCCACTCGGTTTTCCCAGCCATATCTTGATCTCACAGGATTACAGATATGTTGTTATTATGATTTGAATGTATCTATCTTTTCGAAGCTTCATACTACTGTGAATCACTGGAATGTTACCTCTCCCGGAGTGCCACATCACACGTTGTTATATGTTTTATTTTGTCCCTTTGTGGGGTTATTAAGGTTTGGTGGTTAGTTTGTTATGGATGTTGAGGTCAGATATCCCTCGGGAGGTGAATCTGGGGATCCTTGGGATCACCCTAGCTTCATCTCAATGGTTGATGCTATTTTCAATAATCACAGTAATAACTCCCTTATTAATGCTTCATATTCCGCTCCACCAACCTATTTGTCGACTACTCACCCTTCACCCTTCACTGTTCCAAAGATTTCTTCATTGCCTGTTACTTCTTGTGCTCCGGTACACAAGGAATATCTGTGGGATTTTGGTGTATCCTCGAGGGATGAGTGTGGCCCTAGTCTAGTCACAAAGGAAAGCTCGCACAAAAACTTACTAAAAGTTTCAACTATTTCTATTGAACGGGACGTGAACCAGATTAAGGTTTCCTTGGAGGAACCTGAAAGAGGATTTGTGGGGAATAGACAACCCAGGAAGTTGGATTCGAGAGTGTGGAAGCCAAAATGAAACAAGAATTCTATGGTTTTTGGGATGGATATTTGGCTTGAAGAGTCATGCTCTCTCGCCATGTTTGCGCTGGTTGGTAGACTAGCTTACCGCTTATATTGTAAACTCTCGGTATTGAAGTGGATGAAGTCCACCTGGGAACCTATTCTGGGTTACTCACCGGTGATCCTTACTCTACTGAGGGGCTGGCTTGGATTTTTGTTGAAATCCCCATAAGATTCAACAAGGATTCTAGAAAACATATGGGGTTTTCAAGGCGACAACCTTATGTTAAAGCGGTGGAGACTAAAATTTGATCCGACAATTGAATATTTGAGTTTTCGACACTTATGGATCTTACTACCCAGTCTTCCTTTACATTTGTGGAACTCAAAAGCCTTGGAGGCTATAGGAAATGTGTTGGGTTGCTTCATTAAGTTAGATGAGGAATCTCTATTATCTAGCGATCGACGTATGGCCAAAATACTTGTGGAAGTGGATGTGCATGGTGGTCTTCTAGATATTCTTGAGATTGAATGGCACAACATGATTATAGCTTAGAGGATAGCCTACCTTGGGGTATCGTTTTGTTGTACTTGCTGTAGACATACTGGTCACCTCAAAAAGGACTGTCAACTTCCCTTTGGTGTTTACACTGATGAGTCTCACTTGGAGGATATTGTTACAAATGGTTATTCCCCGGAGGTGGAGATGCTGGAGCGGGGCAACTACCTAGGTGTATGGGATTTGGAGTGCTCACCTTCCTCACCATCAACCTTTGTGGGTAAGTTATGTCATTATGTCCCCTATCTCTATTGTTCTTTGACTACGTGAGAAATAGATCACCTCGACTCTTTTTTTTCTGTGGACACCAATGAAACTGGGGTGACAGATAATACAGAGCCCCAGGTTAGTGAGATGGAGGCCCTCGTTTATGACATTGAGCTGGTTATTTTTCCTTTGGCACCTAGTACCGAAGAGGGTCAGTTTTACCCTCCACTTATTGATTCTCCGAATCATCCCATCCATGTTCAAACTGACCCATTGTTGTCGGAAGGATCACCCCTTCTCCTGGGTTATGGAGAATCTGAAGTTAGTACACATTCATTGGAAAAAATGATTTCTAATTTAGCTATGTCCTATAGGGAGGTAAACAGCCTTGTTCCCATCCTGACATTTTTAAGGAAAATAGAAGTGGCTTCTGGGGAATCTTGTTCAATGGAACCTGTTCCTACTGCTGCGAAGGTTTCATCTGGCAATAATCTATCTTGGTCTCAGGTTTTGGGTCTTGAACTTTCACCTGTAAAGACTAGAAGTGCTCGTAAAAGATCGGGGACAAATCCTACTCTTCCTTCTACTTCTTCACATTCTACTATCGACCAGGGGGTGCTTAGAGGCATCAAATCCCTTGCAAGGGACAAATCATGATCATAATTTCTCTAAACATTAGAGGGGTAGGAGGACCCCTTCAATTGGCCTCTATGCGTAGGATCCTTTCAAATACTACACCCCATATTAGTTTTCTTCAAGAGACATTGACCATTGATGTGAGGGAAAGGGATTTTATGTTTTCACTAAAGCCAGATTGGATGTCATGTGCAGTTAGTTCAGTTGGAAATTCGGGGGGCCTGCTGGTATCATGGGATCCTTGTTTTTTTGTTTTCTCTCCAGTTCTTACTTGTGGCTGCATTCTCTTGACAGGTTCCAGTCTTGTTGATAAGATGAGATTGAGTCTACTGAACGTCTATGGTCCTTGCACGGATCACAAGACTTTCTGGAAAACATTTGCAGATAAGGGACTATTAGCACACAAAGATTTAATATTGGTGAGGCATTTAAACTTTACACTAAGTACTGATGAGATTTGGGGAACAACGACATTGATTGATCCATTTCCTCCATTTATTACAGAATTATTTGATAACTCTCCTCTGGTGGACATGGCATCGACTGAGTTGGTTCTGACGTGGCGCAATGACATAATTGGGGTTTCAAGCATTTCAAAAAGACTCGACATATTTTATGTGACTGAGGATATGATTGGCCCAGATATGAGATATAAATCGTGGGTTGAATCCACCTATATATCTGACCATGCTCCTATTTTTCTACAACTTGATATTGGCACTCCAAAGACTATGCATTCTTTTAAATTCAATCCAGTCTAGTTAAGAGACAAAACCTTTGCAAATTTAATTAGAGATGTCTGGCTAGATAGCAGATTCGAGTTAATTGAAGGAGCTCAAAGAAGACTTGTTGAGAAACTTTCTCTACTAAAATGTCGTGTCAAATATTGGTCAAAGGAAAAATTAAAAAAGGGAAAAGGAATTATTAACAAAATTGGAAATAGATTTGGAAAGTTTATATAGATAGAAAAACAATGGAAATTTAAATGATGATTTAGAGAAATAGTGCAGGAAAATTGAGGCAGAACGAAAAAAAATATTATTGGATGAAGAAGAGAGTTTGAAACATAAAAGTAGGGTTACCTAGATAAAGAGTGAAGATAAAAACACTAATTTTTTTCATAGATTTGCAAGCTACAAGAGAAATAAGAATTTTCTATGGGAAATCATTGATGAAGAAGGTAGTGTTCACACCGGTCAGGAAGCAATAAAAAATGGAGTTGTCTCTTATTTTCAATCTTTTTAAAAACAACAGGGGCAGAAAAACTTGAGGGCTCAGCTGGCGACTATCAGTATTTATCCAAGGCTTTTGTAGGAGGAAGAAGTCACTTCATTAGAGCAGGCTATTACTTTGGAGGAAATATCAAATGTTCTAAAAGGATTTGCCAAAGATAAGAGTCTTGGCCCTGATGGGTGGACAGTCGAATTTTTCCTTTTCTTCTTTGCTTTTGTTGGTCCTGACTTACTAGCGATGGTTGAGGATACCAGAATTTGGGGTAAATTCATTAGACCGATCAACTCCACCTTTCTTGCACTAATTCCAAAATCCAATCGGGCATTATCCTTCTCCGATTATCGCCCTATTGCCCTATGTAATCTATGTTACAAGATTGTTACAAAGATCATAGAAAGATGAATTAGACCTATTCTCTCTCAGTCTATGTCCGAGGATCAGTTGGTATTCCTCAAGGGTGATCTGATTCTAGACGCCATTGGTACAGCAGAGGAGTGCCTTCATAGTATTAAAGCAAATAAACTATAGGCTGTTATTTTGAAACTGGATCTAAAAAAGGCATATGACTGTACAAACTGGGATTATCTAAGAATGATGCTTCTACATTGTGGTTTTGGTCATGATATGTCTAAATGGATTATGGGTTGTGTGACATCAACATCATTATCCATTCTGATCAATGGAGAGGCTAAAAAATTCATCAATAGTGGGAGAGGATTGCGTCAGGGTTGCCCACTGTCACCACTATTATTTATCCTTGTGATGGAGGGACTGAGCCTCTCACTAAAAAAGAGTTTTACGGAAGGGAAAGTGATGGGTATAAAATTCTCTCGATTGGTAAGAATTCTCCATCTCTTATTTGTGGACGATGTGATAATAATGTCAAATGCATATATTGTTGAGTGGTAGGAGATTCACACACTTTTATTTATACGCTTTTTGTGGTGCATCTGGCCTGGAGATCAACGTAAACAAGTCTACTTTCCATCATTTTGGTGTTCAATAGGATTTTCTAAATCATTTGACTGCTTTGTTTCATTTTGGAATCATGAGTCTGTCTGAGGGTTGTTGGGCCCTTCATTTTTGGATAAGGAATCACGCAAGTTTTGACTGAGCACGAGTTGCGCAAGCTTCAGAAGAAGCTGGACAACAGAGAAAGAAAGAGCAACATAAAGTAGTTGTGAAAGACAGTGCAACCCCAGATAAGCAAAAAATGGTTGCAACAGAACAAGGAAGCATGCAAGCCGAGACGGAAGACACAAACTCTCTATATATAGGGATGAACATGATTGTAAAAGGGTTGGGATTTTAGTTGTTGGTTGTTTTTAGTAGGTTGGTTAGCTAGTGATTGGGATGGATTGTGATTAAGCTCAGTCCAATCTTTCCCTCTTGGTGAGGTTGTTGTCAATCGAGTCAAGTCAAGTCCTGAGTCTGTAATGTAATCGAGGTATTAGTCTGAGAATTGGAGTTCTGCGACATGAGTCCAGAGTCAAGAGTCTGTACAGAGCACTACTGATTATTTATGAGACTGTAATTAAAGAAATATTCTGAAGCTAATATGAAGAAGGAACTGAATTTTCAAAATATGATGTGTCTCTCTGTGTGTTTTACTTATGCATTACAATACTTCTTTATGGTTTATAAGTTCTACTTGATGGTTCTATGTTTAAATGCATGTTCGCAACGTAAGTAGGTTCAATTCTTGCACACATAAGATTCAGATCTATTCATGTCTCCTACGCAAGATCAAGATGAGTCTTGAAGGTTCTGTGGATCCTCCTAAGTCTTTTCCTTACCCTTCCCTATCCATTTGTCTTAGCAAGGCTTCGGGTGATACTTCTTCTCTTCGGAGGAGATGAAAATTCCAGCGCTCTAGACTACTCGGTACCTTTTTTTGGTAACCTGAGAAGGACCCTGGTCTGATCAAACTTGTGCCAACAAAATGGTTTCGTTGCCGGGACCTGTGTTAAAACGCAACCTGTAGGGAGGATGCTTCCGTAGATCCATAGATCTAATATTGACCAGTGGTGGGAAAGAAATCGTGACGCCTTAATATGGAAAGAAGTGAAACTGAGGGGAAAATCAGTGGAAGACACTTGTGAAGCAATATTTTACTCAGAAAGATCGAGCGACCAGTATGAGGTTTTCTGGGTTAAGTTTCTGGAAGAAATTTTCCACTGGATAAAGAGGCTCCAAGAAGCTCCAGAGTTCCAATAACGAGCCAAGAGGATCTGTGCTTGGGACACCAAAAATATAGCAACACTTCAAAGGTTGGATTGTCCAATCATGTGGGCGATTGATTTTTGGGTCAATACCACATTAGAAGGATATATTATTGAATTTGTAGCTAAGAACCACCAATATTTTTAGCGAGCATAGGCGATTTTCAAGAAAGACGCAAGGGGAAGACTGTTAAGAGAAATCCCCCTGTGGATTAAGGTTTTCTTGATGGAAGAGGGGATGCTGACTATGTCCCCAACTGAGATGGCGGCATAAACACCCTCACTTGGGGTAGGGCGAGGCGGGGGTGGAGTCATGGATTGAGAGAGGGGAATGGTTCTTTGACAACTGGGAGGGGAAACAATAAGAAATGCACTGAAGAGATGAGAAAGCCTTGAAGAGATCCTCCATAGTTGAGAAGTGGCGGCATGGAAAGATCAAGAAAGCAGCAAGACCTCCCGAGAAGTTGAGGAAAGAAGGTGCATCAAGAGAAGTAGAGGAAAGACAGATGGAAGAGTTGCAGAAGATGAGAATATAGGAAAGATTGGCCAGTCAAAGGTTATGTGAGAGAGAATCACAGAGAGAAAGATGTCCCCAAAAGGTTGGACAAAAAGGAGAAGGTGTAGACGTAAGAGAGGAAGAAGCTGGCATGAATCTTGAAGAAGAAAGGGAAGATTCAACCCTGATGATAGGAGAGAATGGGACCTCCTCAGAATACGATGGTACCCCCACCAGGACCCATGGGAGGAGTTACACAAGTGTCTATGAACTTACCATTCCATAACCCCACCCTGTATCATTCTTTTCCAGGAGGCCAAGCAGCACCATCAATTGAGTATTGTGAAATATGTTGAATTCATGGGCATGGGCCAAGATAGTTCCCCATTATGCAGAAATATTTGACAGTACCAAATACAGTACACTGTGAGTTCTAGTCATCTACCACACATACTACCAATCAATGTAGAGTGTTGGATGCACTTGTAGACAGGTTAGACCGAACATCATTCAGGCTGAATGAAAACCCTCAGGGACCAGGAAGAGGTTGAGGAGGTGGAGCCGGAGGAGACTTCAGAGGAGGAAGAACCGGGGGAAGAGGGCCAAGAAGATGCTATAACTGTGATGAGAAAGGTCACATGGCTAGATATTGTCCTCATCCAAGGAGGCCATGGTGCTCTCATTGCATAACCAACGGGCATGCGATTGAAGACTTCCCAGAATTAATTGCAAAATGGGAAGATAGAGTACGACAACGAGTAACTAACCTCATCAGTTCAGAAATCAAGAGAGTCATTAAGGGACAATTGCATAACCTTAATATCGTTACTCGAGGAGGAGCAAAGACAAGAGCTTATGCTGATACTCCACCCCAGATCCAGAAATAAGAAACTAAAGAAGACAGGTACGACCCTCTAAAATAGAAGTTTTTCTTTAAATATGCCATAGAGGTATTTCAGAATATTCCTATCCTTGAGATGTGAGAGAAACCCCCACATCCTATTGTTTATCCTAAGATGGCGCAAGTCCCTGCTTCACCCCCTGCACCCAAAAACCCTATAGTCATACCGAGACAACCTGAGAAACCTCAAAATGTAGTTGACCTTTGGTTTCAATTATTCTCTGACATTCTGGGGAATGATCAACTAATAGAAAAGTTGTGCAATGCGCTATATCTAGTTTTAGGGAACGAAGAACCCCTAGAATCAAGAATAAGGGTTAATGTTCCCGAGAAGAGTACTCAGAGAGTGTAGCGAAGAAAAGTACAAACTGGAAAATAATTTAGACTAGTAGCCAAGTTAGATGAATTTGAGATTAAGGACGTCATGTTGGATCTAGGATCTGATGTGAACATTATGCCTAAGAAGACCTGGGGAACCTTAGGAAAACCTAGGCTGACATATTCCCCAATTCAGTTAAGAATGGAAAACCAATATTGAATCTTCCCCATTGGAAGACTCGAGAATCTGGTAATAGATGTTGCAGGAGTAAATACAGTGGTTGACTTTGAAGTCATTGAGATCATGGGGGATAAGGACCCTTACCCTGCAGTACTTGGCATTGATTGGGCCTATGAAAAATATGCAATAATCGACTTAAATAAAGACACCATGACCTTTGAGGCCGATGGAATCAAGGTAGTTCATCCTTTGGATCCATATGTAGGACCCAGGTATACAGAGCCAACAGACAATAACATGGAGGGAGAATACTTGGACTAGCTATACACCGTAACAACATTAACAAGAGATGATTATATAAATCCTATTGTTGATGGATCAATAAGTTGGAGAAGCATACAGTCAACAAACAAACATTCAGAATTGGATTTTGACAGTTGGCAAGAAGGTTCGTACGAATGATTCTCAAGAAGATGTGCAACTCTCAGAGTAACCAGATGGGTTGGGATCAAAGTTAGAGAACACCCAGTATATGATGGAACGTCACAACTAGACATTTTTCTGCTCAACCTGGAGGAAAATGTAGTAGAAGATCAAAGAATATCGGTACTAGATTTAGCTTTTCAGAACACCCCTGCTAGATGGTGGGCTAATCATAAATAAGATTACCAGTTGATCGCCAGACAATTGTATAAACTAGGATTAGACAGTATCCTCAGAAGATGTGTCCTGGATCATGAAAGATAGGATATACTCTGGGAATGCCACAGTGGAGTTGCAGGAGGTCACATAGGAGGAAAGGCCACTGCATAGAAATTTCTACAAGTAGGACTTTGGTGGGAAACACTCTTCAAGGATGCAAAAGTATACGCTAGATCATGTGATGTTTGTCAACGAGTGGGTAAGCCATTACGACAAGATGAATTACCATTACAACCAGTTAGATCTCTACAAGCATTCGAGAAATGGGAAGTTGAATTCATTGGACCAATCAACCCCACAACCAAGCATTCAAAGTCTAGGTACATCATCACCGCAACTTACTACCTTACGCATTGGGATGAAGAAGCAGTTGTTCAGGACTGTTCAACCAATACTGTTGCCAGGTTGATCTTTGAGAATATTATTACTTGTTTCGAATGTCCTAGGAGCCTAAACAATGATCAGGGAGCTCATTTCATTAGTATCACTATAGCAATGCTTACAACAAAGTTCCTGATCCAACATCACAAAAGCAGCCCCTACCACCCGCAAGCCAATGGAACAGTCGAAGCCTTCAACAAGATTCTGGAAAGAGGTTTGACAAAGGTCTATTGCGCAAACCAAAAGGATTGGGATGACAAAGTCCCATCAATACTATGGGCTTACATGAAAACCATAAAGAAACTCCACAGGTACACACCATTCCATCTTGTTTATGGGAGAGAGGCAGTGGTGCCTATAGAATTCATCACTTCAAGCTTGTATATTACACAAATCACACATATGTCAGAGGAGGAATCAATTGCGCAGAGACTTATGGAGTTACAAGAACTCGAGGAGACCAGATTTCTAGCAGAATTCCATCAATCAGTTGAAAAAGCAAGACAAAAATCTTGGCACGATAGGCACAATAAGACCAAGGTATTTACGCAAGGAGACAAGGTTCTGCTCTATGATAGTTGGTACAAGAAGTATCCTGGCAAGCTGCACACGCACAAGTTGGGACCATTTATAATTGTGGATATCCGACCATCAAGAGTAGTCAGAATCGCATAACTATATGGTGTGTTATGGCCAGGATGGGTGAATGATGCTCGCCTGAAGCCCTATCTGTCTCAAAACTGATAAAAGGGTATTGTTTCTCTAGTTTGAAGGAGCATCTATAATAGTTAGATTTGAGTTTTCTGAAATTTTTGTAAATTCAGTTAATAAAGTCGATGTGTGCAGTGTTGCGCCATGACACATAGTTCATTTTATCTTTAAGTTTTGTTTGATACAAAACTAATGACTCAGTAGTGCAGGATTCGAAGCATAAGAGAATCCATTAATGGCAGTCATTAATATGACGGGGACCTCCTTTGTGGTCGGAGGGAGAACAAATCCAAATACGATCTGAGTCCATGTGTCACATGAACCTAGTATAGTCACAACCTTTATTTCCATTACGATACCCCGTCTGAAGTCAGTTAATCCATAAATCCATGATACGCAAATATTCCATCAGATTTCGCACTGGGATACCCACCCGTCAAACGAAAAGGTCTGAAATCGACCACGTCCCTATCCCACTCACACAAGTAAGTAAATGCCAGAATCACCCAATAGGATTTACCTCGTTAAACTAGCCCGTCGGACAACTCAGACCCAGTTGCATCCATACGGTCATGATGAACAACAGTTATTGCTAAACTTGCCCGCTAAACCAAGTAGAAGGCCCTGTGAACTCACCCGAGAACGCATCGTTTGCAAAGAACATAGCCATTTCCAAATTCGATAGAGCAAACCAACCTGTACAATTGTGAAATCCATATTCGTGATCCTAGTCCTTAGCGCACTGTAGAAGTGTGAATGCTGAGAGCCACAACAAGCCGAAGTGCCATGTCTAAAGAAGCGGTACCAAATGAGCCCTATGACCCCCGAGTCAAGGTTGTGGGCGATCTCAAAGGGAAGGTGGAGCATGTTAAGCTCCTTGATCTTGACCTAAAAGATCTAGTTTTGTTCCCTCAAATGCACACAGATGTATTTTTCGAGATGGCTCCAGATGAATTAGGAGGTATGCAATTTTTGCCAAAACTAGAATTTGTCAACTTATTCAATTCACCCATCATGAACCTTAGAGACCTACCAATATTCAATACCATTGGTGAGGTTGCGCAGTGCACAAAATTTCTGATCAGTAGGGTGCACAACAGAAGTCTCTAGTTGAATAAAAAATATCCAATCCATGTTGTTGACATCCATCAGCTTACTGTATTATTCTTCGAAGGAGAAGATGTGTCGAAAGGATTCCAGGGTCTTGGTAAGCATGGAAAAAAGAAAGGAGAGCTCAACCTGTATGAAAAATTTAACACAAAGAGGGGGGCATGCACAACCGTAATCGACCTCATATTACCAGAGACAGTCCAGGCTGGCTGTTACATCATAGCCAGCAAGGTCATGAGATCATACTACAAGGGAAAATTCATGCTAGATGCATTATCGGTAGCATACTTTTGCACCAACGACACTGTGTTCAATTGGTGTAGTTACCTGCGGAACTATTATTGGCATGCGGGGAAGCACAGGAGATGAAAGGAACCTTCACTTATGGATATCTGTTGATGGCATTCGCAATGTTCAAATGGAAGCCACCTATAGGAAGGTCGTTGACGCTACCGGATAATGGGCGTATGGCGAAGATGTTTGAGCCATGGCATTCAAGGCTGAATTCAGAGAATGTAGCCTTCAACACCGCAACATTTTCTAAGTGGTACAATGGCATGATAGATGCAACACAGAGGTTGTGTATTCTGTGGGATCTCCTCAACTGCAATACAAGAAACATTTCCTTCAACATGAACTAACACCATACATTTTTCTGGCCGAGACATGTTAGTAGGGGATATTTCCATACAAGGATGTTGTCGTTCTATCTGGACGAGGAGGCCTTCGACAAGGAAGTAATGTCGTGGCCAGGAGTCAAACGCAACCCGCACAAGTCGGGGATGCATTATATTTTTCCTACAGAGCTATTGAAGAAGATAGATAAAGAAGCAGGAGTAGGACTGAGCTCAGGTCAAAAGCCACAGAATCCAGCAGCTCCAGCATGATCAGACTCTAAGGAGGAAGATGAGACACAACCATTGGATCGGAAGAAAAGAATGATACTGAACCTCCGTCAGCTACCAGCCAATGTTGTGTTGTCAGGTGAGGATGTCAACCAGATCCTGAGAACTGTGTTTGTTACCGAACCAATGGTGAAGAAGCTCAGAACCACGGTTTCATCAAATAAACCTCTGAACCCCCAACCCCTTGCATCAACCGTCCTCCGCACCCACTTAGCGGAAAAAGAAAGCCCCATAATTCACATTCAGGATGACCCTGAGCCTGAGACATTTCCATCCACAATCGTCACTAAGCACCCTCTTTCATCACCACAACCCTAGTCCCCAACCTCAAAAACCACCAGTCCACCATAGACCACAAACCTAGAGCCGATGCAACTCGATCAGCCAGAGCAAGCGGAGCGAGAACTCCCAGGAATAACCCAAGAGTTGTCTAAGACAAGACCAGAATTTTCTGTTACAAACCCAAAAGTACCAGAGAAGAGTATGAAGTTGACTGGTCCGAACCCAAATATCCAGGGACAACAGACTGAGCCTTCGGCCCAAGAAAAAGACACCCAAAATGTGGAGGAGCAGCAAGCCCAAAGAAACCAACAAATCACCTCATCGGCCAAGGGTGAGGGTGCCCAAGAAAGCACAACATAGGAAGCAGACACAAAAAAAGAGAAAGAGATACCAGAGGCTCAGAAGGAACCATAAATAACACCCGGGCAAAGCCCTACATCCGAGTGCGAACAGATGGAGCAGGTTCTCCAAAACCCTCAACAATGCGCATAACTGATGTATAACTAATGTAACTATGCATAGCCATAATAGAGGTTCTTACTCTCTTGCCCTTGGTGCTAATGTTGAGGATCGCGCTAGGACCATCAACAAAGGAGGAGGTAGAGACCTGCTCGGAGCATTCAATGGCTAGTGTACTTCCACTACAGACATGAGCACCCATAGATGCATCCCCTTCATCCAATGACCTGGTACAATGGCCAGTGATGCACTTATTTGGACTAATCAGAGCACCAACTGATAAATTAGAGAAAAGGCTCTAGCAGGCCGAGAGGTCTGTCGAGGTCGCAAGGAAGGAAGAGCTCCTCGCGCAAACATGCAGGACACAGGAAGAGCAGGATAAAATCCAGGTTGAGTGCGAACTGGAAAGAGTGCAGGAAAGAATTTTTGAATACTGGTCGGAGATTTAGAAGGTTTCACCCGAACTACCTGAATCCAGTAATGCAAGTGAGCCAGAGAACCAGATTGAACTACTACAAGGATCATGGAAACAACTCGCCACTCATGCTAAGCATATGGAAGCACAGTTACGACACACTCAACAAGAGGGACAGAAACATACTCAGAAGCTGCAAGAGAAGATGCAGAAGCTAGTACTACAAGGAAATGATGCTCAAGAAGCACTACAAAAGCACACAGTGGAATGAAAAAATATTTTCAGAGAAGTCAACAATTGGATGGGCATCATCGCTCGAAGAAACCAAGTCTTGGAGGAGGTGCGCACCAAGATCTAGGTGTTGAATGAAGAATTTGCGGCCACAATGGATCCGATGGAGCAACAACAGAAGTTCGACCAAATACAATAGGCGGATAATGAACTAAATGCCCTCTTTGAGGCACAGTCCGTAGAAAAGAAAGAGTTGTGCAACTTTCAACCTGTCATTCAGGCAGTGTACATGTAAATGCATCAATTTGACACAACAGCAGATTCTGAGTGGAACTTGTTGGTCAAGTCCAAGCCAAAGGAATGTAGTAAAGAGAAGACCCATTTTTTTTTTGCAGAGGCATTAGTCCTCACCAGGAAGTGGCAGGATAAAGTTGGAAACTTTCAAGCAGTAAAGGAGCAAGCCTTAGAATTGGTCCCAGAGTTGGGCCCTTCATTTGAAGAGGAAAAAGAAGAGAAAGTACAAACAAAAGAGCATAAGGAAGAAGAAAAGGAGGACAAGGGAAAACAACAGATGCTCCTGGAATTTTCAAAAGAACCAAGCACTTGACTCGAGGGCGAGTCAAGGGTTGTGGTTGGAGCCTATTGGGCCCCTCATTTTTGGGATAAGTAATCACGCAAATTTTGACTGAACACGAGTTGCACAAGCTTCATAAGAAGCTAGACAACAAAGCAAGAAAGAGCAACAAAAAGTAGTTGTGAAATATAGTGCAATGCCAGCTAAGAAACAAACGGTTGCAATAGAACAAGGAAGCATGAAAATTGAGACAAAAGACGCAACATCACTATATATAGGGATGAACATGATTGTAAAAGGGTTGGGCTTTTAGTTGTTGGTTTTTGTTAGTAGGTTGGTTAGCTAGTGATTCAGCTGGATTATGATTAATCTCAGTCCGATCTTTCCCTCTTGGTGAGGTTGTTGTCATTCGAGTCAAGTTAAGTCCTGAGTCTATAATGTAATCCAAGTATCAGTCTGAGAATTGGAGTTCTGCGACATGAGTCCAGAGTCCAGAGTCCGTACAAAGCACTACTGAGTATTTTTGAGTCTATAATTAAAGAAAGATTCTGAAGCTAATATGAAGAAGGACCTAAATTTTCAAAATATGATGTGTCTCTCTATGTGTTTTACTTATGCATTACAATACTTCTTTATGGTTTATAAGTTCTACTTGATGGTTCTATGTTTAAATTCTTGTTCACAACATAAGTAGGTTCAATTCTTGCACACATAAGATTCATATCTGTTCATGTCTCCTGCGTAAGATCAGGATGAGTCTTGAATTTTCTGTGGATCCTCCTAAGTCTTTTCCTTACCCTTCCCTATCTATATGTATTAGCAGCGCTTCGGGTGAGACTTATTCTCTTTGGAGGAGATGAAAATGCCAGCGCTCTAGACTACTCGGTACCTTATGTTGGTAACCTGAGAAGGACCCTGGTCTAATCAAACTTTCGCCAACAAGGGTTTTAAATACTTGGGATATTTTTTAAAGATGGATAGTTATAAGGTTGTTGATTGGCAGTGGCTTCTGAAAAAATATGAACACAAAGTTTTTCACTGGTGTAATCGCTTCCTATCACTGAGAAGTAGATTTGTATTGATAAAGGTTGTGCTAGAAATTCAGTCCATGTATTGGTTGGCTTTAGCACACATTCCATTTACAGTCTTGAACCGGATTCGTAAGATGAACTTCTCCTACCTGTGGTCGGGTGCAAAATATCCATCTTCCTATCATTTATGAAAGTGGGAGAGAATATCTAGGCCAAAACAAATTGGTGGATGGGGGATTAGAAACATCTACTATTTCTCGAGAGCCCGAGATGCAAAATCTCTTTGGCGTAGATTGATGCATCCTGGGATATGGAAACAAGTTTTGAAAGATAAATATATTCCTCACACTTCAGTGATAACTTGGTTGTGCACAACTGATCAATCGCTTCTTTCTGGCTCTCAAACATGGAATAATTTGATATATGCATTACCTTTTCTTGTGCACTGACTAGTTTGGAAACCGGGGATGGGGGTTTCTATCATTACGGGTAAGGATGAAATTATGGGGATGGGAAAGTGATCCTATCTATCGATGGAGCTAATAAATAATTTAAATGATAACCAATTATATTACCTTTATCAAGCAAGAAGTGCTCCGACAGTAGGCTCGAATTGCACCAATTGGCTTAATAGTTTAGAACTAGGCTTGGTGGGAGAACTTGCATGTGAATGAGAGTGATACAGACATCGTTTGATTGATGCGGGCATAGAAATTTCACAAAAATAGGATGAGTTAAGGTGGAAAGGGGGTGACTGTACTGTCATTATAACTACAAAGAATGTTTATAATGCTTTGGCAGCTGAGTTATGGCAGAACATCAATGAAGGCACGAGGAGGAGTCTATGGACTTGGGAGTGCCCACAAAAGATAAAACTATTTTTGTGGCTCCTTATAGAAGATAAGTTGCTTACTTGGAATAATATTCTCAAGCGAGGATGGCAACGACCTAGTCTGTGTCTTCTATGTAGAGGTAATGAAGAATCAGTATATCATCTATTTGTCCAATGTCCTTTCACATGTTCTATTTGGTTAAAAATTATAAAACATTACAAGTTGGTCGTTGGGTGGTCGGGTTCCACAATATTGGATTGTTTTGAGATTTTATCTAGAAGGAATTACAATCACTCAACAATATCAACATTTACATGTTGGTACATATGGAATGAAAGGAATCTGGCTATTTTTTAATCTAAGTCTCCATCTATGGAGAAGCTATGTATTCTATCTATTGTTGTTGTGGCTTTCCATAGTTCCCAAAAAACTCAGAAATATCTTAGGTACACTTCCCATATTCTGCCACAACATAGAATCATTGGATGGTTTGATGGGGTTGTGCAAAGAAATGGTGAACAAAGTGGAGCGGGGGGTGTTATAAAACTAAATGATCATACTCTTTATAGGTGGACTCCCAATTATGGTGGGGGCACAAACAAAGGAGCGAAACTCTTGGGATCTTGGGGTGTCCTCACATTAGCACACAAACTCTCTATATCAGATATCCATATCATTGGAGATTCCAAAATAGTTATTGATTGGCTAATTAATATTGGTTCTTTGTAGGTAATTTTCATCAACTGTTGGAAAGATCGAGTAAGGGATCTCATCAAGCACTTTTTTGTCATCTCATTTTCCCACGTCTTCAGAGAAGAAAATCAGGAGGTTGATTTATTATCAAAACAAGCTCTACCTGAACATCCTGGAGCTATTGCTTTCAATCACTGGAATGATGGTCATGAGGGACCAACAACTTATATAAATCTGTACTAGTATTTCTTATTTGTATCTTGTTGATTTATGTGTTTTTTCTGAGGATATTTTGAGGTTTGAATGTAGTGTCAAAACTATCTTTGCATAAGTTCTTTGACCTTTGTCATTTTGGAGATAGTTATATTATGGCATTATTTTTTTTGGACAATCATCTTGTTGGAACAATGGTATCATATGTCTTTTGATACGAGATGGAGCTGGTTTGATTATTTTAGGCGGAGAAGACACAAGGCTAGGCCTTTGTTTGTAATGGTTTTTTTTACTATGTAAACAAATTATATATCTTAATATAATGTGCAATTTTCTTGTGGAAAAAAAAGGTCAACATGTTATTAATCCATAAGTTTATTTTAATTTAAAAATGCTAACATGTTAGGTATTTTTTAATATAAATTGTACTATACACGCTCACCCAAAAATATGCACTTCTTAGTAAGTTTCTAACGATTTAGGTATATATATATATGATCCAAACCTTGAGAAATGAGGTAACATGCTTTCAAAAAATACTACTTTCTACTTAAAAAACCTTTATAGTGTCAGAAGTTATCCACCCTTTTTTAAATAGCGAGATGGTGTAAAACATGTTGGTATGAAAATAAACTTCAAACCACAAGAATGGGCTTTAAATAAATTAATCATAGAGGTATTTTGCCCAATTTACCATTCTAGATAAATTAATCATAGTGATGTGATACTATTCTAGATAATGTATTGTTGTTTTGTAGTTTTCTCACACTAAAAAGGTTTAGAGTTTTTCCCGTGTCCTTGGTGTTCTATGATGTGATACTATCCTAGACTTTGTATTGTCGTCTTTGTGGATTTTTCACACTTGTTTCGAAGGTAAGACTTTTATCTTCAATGTTCTATGATGTGATACTATCTTAGATTTTGTATTGTTGTTTTTTTGGATTTCTTGCACTTGTTTGGAAGGTAAGACTTGTATCCATGGTGTTCTATGATGTGATACTATCTTAGATTTTGTACTGTTGTTTTCATGGATTTCTCACACTTGTTTGAAAGGTAATATTTTAATCCTTGGTATTTTATGATCTAATATTATTGCAGATTTTGTATTATTGTTTTTTGTGGATTTCAAGAATGTGATTAGTATGTTTTTAATTATTTGTTTGTGACTAGTGGAATCAACAACTAGTTGGGCGCATAGTCTCGTGACACGTGGTTGTGTTATTCGATTGCTACCACTATAACCTCTAGGTGTGCCCACTTTTCCCCACACATGAGACACAATATAAGTTGGGGTTTCAAATATGTGACTTCACACAACGAAGTTTCTTAACCGTACACTCCACCGACTTCCCTACACCCCAAGGGATTTTAATATTGTAACTCTTACCCATATATAATCACATGCATTTAGTATGTTTTTAATATTATAAATATTATTTATTGTTATGGGACTTATTGGTAAATTCGAACATAAAAAGATCTCCCTAGATCCACCTAGATCCAGATCAGAATATGATGCTTTCCCTAAGCTCTAACTATTGAGTTTACTAGCTAACAAGAGATAGACAACATAAAGTTTAAATGTCGCTTCATCTTACACTTTTCATCCAATCTCCACTCCAGTGCTCCTGTGATATTTAATCTGCAAGGGAACATAAGACAACGAAAGTGAAAGAAATCCAATATACTCAACAAGAACTTATGCATGTGATCAAGGAATCATACAATAAAACAAAGCAAGTTTTATGGGAAAGAAACATATCATTGTATCATATTAGAATGAAAGTGGAGATTACAATCAAAGTCTTGATGTTGCAAGGTCCCCTCTCGATGACCCTTTTCTCCAATACACACACTTGTTCCAACCTTGAATGGAGAAGATCCACAATGACTTGATGAACTGAAATGAAGCCCTCAAGTATGAACTGAAGTAGAAGTCCTCATCCAATTCTTAGCCTATTCAATATTAATCTTGCTTGAATCAACCTTTATTAACCTTAGCCTTTTCCATGAGATATCCCTCTTTATATAGGGGAAAGAGATATGGTTGAAGATATTAGGATAATCTTGCCAAATCAGAGAAGCGATTAAGATCCAAACCATTTAGATGCCACCTCATCTTCTAGAAGATCCCCTTCTAGAACTTTCATGAAACTTGACCTTTTCTTAGTATTTTGGCATTGTTGCACCCTAGCAGTAGATAAGACTTTGGAGACATCGCAGGCCAACTTCAGGGTAGGGGGTGATGATTAGACATTGTCGTGCCCTACATATAGTGCAGCCTACAACAACCTTTCTTCATAAGGTTTTCAAGAAGAGAAAGTCAGTCACTTCCCTGATGGTAAAAGACACTTTTTGGGAACATGAACACATGTTTGTCAATGGATCACTAGGGTGACCAAAATAATGTGTAACAAAATTCCCCCCAAAGTATGAGACTGGAACTCATGACAACTGAAATACTTTGTAGAATGTGTGTGTCAGAAACAATGAGCGCACTAATCGGGAACCTACAAACAGTCAAGAATTAGCATAATAATATACCATCGTCTGAGGTAGGCATTCCCATACTTAGTTTAAAAAATGTCAAGTGAGTCATGGCCACTAAATATACATCGTGGATCCATGTCAATGTGAATCGTCATAGCCACCAGGAATACACTGTGGATAGATGCACTAAAATGACTCAAATTCGGACATAGCCACGAGAAAAACAAAGTGGATCTATGTGTCACTACAAATCATAAATACTCCATCGCAACCTGGATCAGAAAGATGAGATTTAGGGTCTTCATTTCCACCATCCCTAAGTATGAATCTAACCATGATATTACATGTGTTGAAGTCGAACATGGTAGAAACCACTTGATTACCGGTCAATGATGAGAATCGTTAACAAGTGTGAGGGAAATTACCATTGATGTCAATGACTCCCAAGGTACCCTAGTACAATCCAACGAATGTGAATGAATGATTTGAATTTGAACACTAGATGGAATATCCCAGTCAGGGTTCAATGATGTGAACCCATTGTTGGAAGTGAAGAGACCTGCCATTAAGGCATGCAGGTTCTAAGGTACTAAATGATTTATAAGCCTTATTTTTGGATAATGAGTTGAAGTCGACATGAAAAGACTCATAATAGAAGGGATTTAATGTATCCCCCATCAGTGACACAAAATTGTTGTAGGAAAATCTCCCTGCGGACAGGTAGATGACCTCAAAGAGTTTGACCTTAACTCTAAGACAGAAAAGTGCTTAACATGGACACTTACTTCCTTTAAAATCTATCTAAACTAACATGTGAGAAGGAAGGATAATGGTAATACCTTTTTTTCGTCGTTTGTCCCTGCACGCTTCAAGTTGCGCTTCGATCCTTTGCTCCTTGCTGAATCCTGTGGACAAACAAGATACGACCACTTCCTACCCTACTGATATTAGCTTGTAAATAGATCTATCTATCAACGATAAGTTCATGTAACATCAGACACAAACTAGAAAGAAATGGGCCAAGCATGTCATATTAATGAGAATAACGACAACAGTACTTACAATCGTAGATGTGAATGCGACAACTTCGTCAAGTCCCCTTTGTCTAACCTTTGCTCGAAATATCCACGACCTGGATGACATCAGCTTCACTGATCACTCTCCTTTGGCTGACTGTGTGTTTCCTATGAGATTATAGGTTTCATGCTAGCAATTCTTCCCCCTTCCCACCATCATAGAGCTTGTTTATATAGGTTGAGAGGAGCTTAACCTCTTGAGTTATCTTTAGAACAAGTGGGGAACCTCTTCCTTGGATCAGGGATCTCATGATGAAACCAAGAATTCAAATACAACTGCCTTCTAATCTTGAAAGATCCTCCCCTTATTCTCCTCAACGGGCCAACAACTGCCTCAGATTAGGCAGCGCTCCTGCAAAAGGGGTATCAGAGCGTTGTAGCGCTCCCTGAGTAGCTTAAGGGAAGCGCCAACGCTCCAAAAGTGAGAAGCGCTCCTTCAGAAAGGAGGGGAAGCATTATAACGCCCCCTGAAGCCTTGTAGGGGGGCACCAGTGCTCCTAAGGCTGATGTAGAGGAGCGCTCCCCCTCAAAACCTTTGTTTTTTGAGATCTTTTCAGGTGTGAAGTGTTCTTTGACTTTAGTTAACCAATTCTCCTTTCTAAAATCAAGTGCATGAGATGTTTTGAGTGCCTCCTTAGTGTCGTCATCATGGCAGTATGCTTAAACAACATTTGCGACACTTGTGGACAACTTGCGACACTTGCGAAAGTTGTAAGGAAGATGCGACACTTACAACAATTGAGAGGAACATGCGACACTTATCCATTTGAGCAATTTTGACGTGTAACAAACATAAGTAACAGATTTGAAGTAGATCAGAGCATGAGTTGAATTGAAAATGACACAATGAAGGCCGACATGGTAGAAAATTTATAACTGAGATGGCCAACTCGATAGAAAGCTTATTTAGGTTGGAATTCTCTTGAACATATGAACGACACGAAAATAGTCTTGGCAACATTGACTCAAGGAGGACCCAACATATGGACATGCAGATGGTCAAACGAGAGATAGATGTATTTCCCAATCCAGACACAATGATGAAGGGGGTGTCATGTTCAAGGGAAACTATTACTGCCACTAACACAAATACAAAGACACATTCCTTTCCCAATTTTGCCCCACCATTTCTAGCGAGTACCTCTATATTTTTACGCAATCTTGAGGAGGATAACATATGCTTGTTGATGTAAGCTCATCCTTCAGAATAGTCCCTCGGAGTATATTTAACAAACCCTAAGAAGGAGTGGTTTGATCCCATATGGGTCTTTCTATGTTTGTTTGACGAGTCCAAAGAGAGAAAACTCGAGGGTTTTTCATGTTTAGAGAGTCTGAAAAACACTTAAATAGAACTCCATCAGTTCCTTTTTCATAAATTAATTCGATGAGACCGAAAAAGTGATAACCTACTGCTCATCAAATGTTTTCTTCAAATACTTTTACGAGCGTGAAAAGAACAAGGTCGCTCGACAATCTTTTCGTGTTTATGGAGCGTTAAAAGAGATTAAAGGATACTCCATGGGTTCCTTTTTTCATGTTACCATTACGAGTTCAAAAAACGACAAAATACTACTTGATTACATTCTCATGGTTTCACGAGCGTGAGAAAGAATCAAAACTTGCTCGGCGTTTTTGCTGAAAAACCTTAAAAGGATCTATACAAGTGTACAAATATACCAAAAACAAACCAAAAATGAATCCTTGTTTCAAGAGCTCACTCCTAGAATCTTTATCTGTAAGAATCAAACACTTTCACAGTCGTTAGGACTTTAGGGTTTAGGCGAAACATATAAAATATAAATGAAAAAGTGAAAAAACTAATAAAAATGGGTAAAACCTTCATTTCACTATTCCATTTGTTATTTCACCCAAATGTTTATCTAAAACCCCCTATTTAGCTCAAATTTGCACTGTATATTGCGGAAGGCACGCTTGATCATTCAACGAACGGTCTCTACAAAACAGGTAATTTTCATCTCTTTCAACTTTCCATGGATCAAAATTCATTTTTCATTGGTTAGAAATAGGTTTTTCAGTTAAGTTTTTAAGGGTACTTGTGAACGGAGGTCGTTGCAGGTGGCCTATATCGACGCCTACGACGATCTAGGGTTGTCTCAGGCAGCCTTAAATCTGGCCTACAATGACTCCACGCTATGTATATGCCCTCTCCTGTGACGTGCGCAGCTCAAAAAGTTTTTAAGATAGATTTTGCAATAAAAAATTTCCAAGGAAGAAAACAATGGTGCTAATCTATTTTTAATGTTCCATTGCAGGTTTTCCATGGTAAAAATGTTGGAATGGAGTGAGAGAGAGCACGAAGAGGAAGACTACTTTTTCAGGAATGCCCCGGTAATGGTAAATGGCCTCCGACAGTGTGGATTGTTAAAATTCTTTAATATCTAGGGTATGAGGGCCTAGCTGAGGTTACTCGAATACCTAGTTCACATGTGGGATGTGAATGAACGGGCATTATGTGTGGGGGCTCACATTCTTACGATAAATATCAAGGATATCTACTTCTTGACTGGGTTATCTCATCGCAGGTCCTAAGTCTCACTTACAGGTAACAGAGGTGGAGGTGCACCCATGAACCACTATATCAACGAGCAGTATGTGCTAGGCATGCAGAAGCATAGCGGTAAAGTCGCTATAAGAGATGTTCGAGAATTTCCCCTACAAACCATCCTCTACACCATCACATGCATGGTAGGGAGTGCAACTCCCCATATGGCTCTTTAGAGCTATTTTCAGTATGCATTGGAATGTATGGAGCCCCGAGTTTTCAACTAGTGTGAAGGGGTTCTCAAGAGCATGAAAACGAAATTGATCAAGTGCAGGAGTGGTGACCTGAAACGGTTTGGATACAGGTCGATTTTGGTGTCCTTCTTTCTGGAGAGGGTCCCAGTATTGCGCTTATAGGTAGAGTGGGGTATACCTACCCCACAAGATCCTAAAATGAAGAGGTGGGTTGACCTCATGGCACAACATGCAGTTGGTCCCATCATTAGATATAACGATATTTTCTTCGACTGGTTGAGAACTCACATGCTCATGGTCGATGACTATGCATATGCCGATTTGGAATTCCGAGGAGATCCAGACTTGGTTCTTCTAGAGGGTTCCCAATGGGGGGACATAGGTAAGAAGGACATTTTTTTTTTATAATTTTTTGTGATATTTTAAAATAAAATGGTTTTTATGTTCTTTATCCGATGAATAATCAAATGTTCTTTGATGATGCAGACGTGGGACTTTACCGTCTTCCTAGTTCATCCCCTATTCAGAGGCGAGGGGAGAGAGCTAACGTAGCAGGAGTAGTTGCTGCTGACTATAAGATCCTAGAGTAGAATCTAGAGGGGCTCATGATGAACATCCTAGATGCCTCCTTTGACGATATCCCGAGGAATTATCAATGCCATACAGTGGGCGTATCTGCTTCGATCAGTTGACTGCTCCGTAGAGTAGCACAAGAAGTCGCATGTTATAGCGAGCAACATCCTTGATGCTCTATTTGTATATGAAGCCATGTGCTTCTCATTTTTCATATTTTGGTCTTTAGACAAAAACACTTATGTAAAACTTTTATCATTATATATATGAGGCTTCTACAGGATTACTTGTTGTATATACAAAGTGTGGTTGGATTTTATAACTGTCTCAAATGTCTGTTTAACACATAATTGGCCAAAGCATCTGTTAATGTATTTAGACATCTAGGAATTTGTTGATATTCAATGTAATCAAAATGACGTTCCAAGAGGTGAATTCGTAAATATACCCTTAACAACGTAGGACTTCGAATGGAGTAGACATTACTCAACTGTAGGACTACTAACTGTGAATTGAGTCATACAATAAGGTGGTGGATTCCAAGTGAAACAACATCGGTCAATAATTCAATGACAGAATTGTATTCCATGATATTGTTAGTTGCACGACCAAGGCAGAAACCACGTAGACTAATAAATTCATCAATAGGTGCATAGACTGCCCGAGAAGCAGATGCCAAGTTATGAGTGTTGCGACTAGCGCCATCAACGAAGCCAATGTAGGGTAGAGAAGACACTGACATATGGAAACCAAGCACAATGCAAGGTAAGCAGCTGAAGGTTGAAACCAAACAACGAAAAAGCACACAAGATTATGATACACTAAAATACAAGCACTCATGCAAAAATGACTTAAGCATAGTACTTCTTTAAGTAAATCCCATTTCTGGGTTCACTAAAAGGGAATCCATCATAATCAACCAGCTCATAGGCTCCCTTCTCCAACACACGTTTGACAATGTAAGGACCTCGCCACATGGCCTCAAATTTACTAGCCCCTAGCAAATCACGATCTTGCTCGTAAAGAAGAACTAGATCACCTTCAGAAAAAACATGTGGCTTGACATGTTTGTCATATTGGGATTTAACATGTTTCTTCTGAGTTTCAATGACTACGACAACATCGCGATGAGTTTCGTATAATTGCATCAAATACAAAAGATGCTCCTCTTCGACAGAGGTATTGGGGAGAAGTTCAACGACCAATTTCAAAGAAGGTATTTCACATTCAATCGACAAGATAGCTTCGATACCATAAACTAACTGGAAAGGTGTGAATCCCATGGAAGACTTAATGAATGTCCTATAGGACCACAATGCGGAAAACAACATGGTGTGCCAACTTATTTTATGAATTCCTATCATCCGTTGAAGCATGGTAATTAGAACCTTATTGATTGCTTCAACCTGGCCATTGGCCTGTGGATAACATGGGGTTGAGTTTTCATGGCCAAGACCCAACTTTTGAGTAAGTTCAGACATCATAAAATTTTGAAAATGAATATCATGATTAGTAATGATATCTTGAGGGACACCAAACCAAGTAATGATATGATTGAATATTAATAATGTTATAGTTTTTCTATTGTTATCGAATGTAGGCATCGCCTCAGCCCATTTAGTGAAATAATCCACATCTACAATGATGTATTCATGCCCCTCGGCTGAGTGAGGGTTACAGGTCATGAAGTCAATTCCCCATTTGGAAAATGGACCAACAGAAATTATAGGATGTAAGGGATCAGGATGATATCTTATATTGTTATTATAAGTTTGGAAAGCATGGCATTTCTGGACAACAGTAATGCCGTCCTTAAACAAAGAAGGCCAGAAATAACCTGCTTGTAAGATATTTTGGGCAGTGGCATACCCAGACATATGACTGCCATGTGCTCCAGAGTGACATTCATTCAAATCTTTCTTAGCTTCATCGTAGGAGAGACATCGTTGAAAAATAGAATCAATACCATGGCGGTAAAGGGTATCACGGAGAACAATGTATTGATGGGCTTGATACCGTATACGACGATGATTTGTACTAGATAGATCATGATGGAAAGTTTGATTCTGGAGATAGATAATGATATCTTCATACCATATGTCATCAGAACTGATCAAAAAAAGGGATTCGTCAGGTAAGGAATCCTCTGCCACATTTTTTGTCTCAGTGGAATGAAGGTCACATATCAATTCAGCAAAAACCAAAGATTTCTTGGACTTGGTGCGCTCGAATTCCAAGTCAAAATCCTGGTGAATCACTATCCATTTGGAGTACTTTCCCCAAAGAAATTGTCGAGTAAGGATATGTTGCATGGGGTTACAATCGGAAATAATGGTGGTTCTGCGTAATAGGATATAATGACGAAAAAGTTGAACAACTTGAACAATTGCCAAGGCCAGTTTCTCCACATGTAGGTATTTGGTTTCGGTAGTCGTGAGACTCCAGCTCAAATAGTGTATCACATGCTCAGCATGCGACTCATCCTATTGGAATAATACCATAGCAATGGTAGAGTCCAAAGAAGCTAAGTAGAGGAGGTAATCCTGGCTATAATCAGGGAAAAACAATAATGGTGTACGGGTTAAAGCAAGTTTCAAATATTCGAAGGATTTGTTTGCAGTATCATCCCATACAAACTCCTAACCTTTCTTGAGTAGCCGATTGAATCCTTTCATTAATTCGACGTAATTGGGGATGAATCAACGTAAAAATTTTGCATTCCCTTGCAAACTTTGGAGTTGGCGTAGTGTGGAAGGAGGAGGTAGATTAAGAATAGCCTCAACCTTCAAAGGGTCTACTCGAATCCTATGTATCAACACGATAAAAACAAGAAGTCAGTCGGAATCCACACAAAAAACACATTTGTGTCCTTTCAAACGGATACAATAACAACGACAGCGTACGAAAATGGCCCTTAAGTGTGTCGGGTGGTCTTGACGACATAAGGAATGTGTAGATAGATCATCAAGATAGGTTTTCACAATGTGCTTAATATCATGGAAAGCATAAGACATAGCGTGTTGGAAGGTCGCAGCAGTGTTCTTGAGTCCAAAGGTTAATTTCCAGTAGGAAAAGGTTCTCCATGGGCAAATAAAAGCATTCTTGTGTTGATCTGCAAGTAAAATATTAATTTGATTATAGTCAGAGAAACCATCCATCAAGGAGAAGATTTCACTTCCGACACAGTCGTCAACGAAAGGGGTCAGGTAATTGTCCTTAGGACAAGCCTTATTGATGTCCCTATAATCTACACAAATGCGTATAGAACCTTGTTTCTTATTGACTAGAACAAGATTGGATACCCAATCGATCAAAGCCATAGGATAGATAAAGCCAGCTTTAAGAAGTTTTTCAACTTCAAGCTTGATAGCAACGAATTTACATGGATGGACTGGGCGAAGTTTCTGCCAAACAGGTTTAGTGTCCGGGTATGTATTAATTTCATGCACAATGATATCAAGATCAATACCTAGCATTTATTTGTAACTCCAGGCGAAAACATCACGAAATTCTTGGAAAAGGGATTTATAAGTGTGGATCTCATCAGTAGAACATGAGGCCCCGATATGAACATTCTCCTCAACTCTGGGCTTAATTAATATGTCGAGAGGGATGGTAGGAGAAATGTTACTCAAGTTCCCTTCGTACAAAACATCGTGTGTTGAATCAGGAACTAAAGAAATAACAACAATGGTCGATGGAGTCGAAATCTGTTGGTAACTCTCTATGGTGTCACGTTCTAGGAAGAGAATAGAACGATGATGTCCATCGTTCTAGGGAGTGTCTTCCATAGACAGGACTGACATGATCATCTTATCAGTAGGAAGATCACATGAAATGGATCCGAATATGAATCACAGAGAGAAGGAGGAGAGGGGGTTGTTGATTGAAAAACTTGGTAGGTGGATTTGACCGGGCTTAAAGGCATTTTGTCACCATAACGAAGATAGTCACCAAGGTCAGGTACTATCCATGGGTCATATGACTCAGGGGTTTCATGAACAGTGGTGGATATCATGTTAATAGAGGCAACAAAAGGAGTGGAATATCGGGTGGTGGGATTGGAAATGTACCCATAAAAGTTGAATATTTCAAAAGAACCACTCTGACATTCTCGTAACCAGGAGGTGTCTTCAAGATAAAGGGAATGTTGCTAGTACAAGAATCTGAATTAAAGAAGGCTAGTTGGTCAACAGTAACGGCCTTTACTTAGTGTGGGAAATGTACCACATGGAAAAGGATAGACACAAGCGCATGGAATCGATCCAACTATGGCCAAGTAGAATATTATAATCGAGAGGTGCATCAAAGACCTCAACTTCGACATTTGTTGATTTACCTTCTAACGTAATAGACAACAAAGGAAGAACACCATAAGGTTTAAAAACTATACCATTGAAGGCCTTAAGTGTATTGTGTGATTTGGTGAGGATAGGAGAGCCAATGGCTTTCCAACAAGTAATGGACATAACGCAAGTCGAGGCTCCTTCATCAATAATAGTTCTACATATATTCTTGTTTTCAACAACAACTTGGATCTAAAATGATAACTAAGGAGGAAGCCTTGGAATGTGATATTCCAAGTCAAAGATTATTAAATCAGTATCTGTGGGATCAATTCCACTGATGGCCTTTAACAGTGCCTTCCGTTGAGTAGGAAAAATTTCAAGGACATTGAGATCCGACATCGTCGAGGGTGCTTGCACAAGGTCTTCTACAATACTATAGTTTTGGGCAGCACGTGTGTGAGGATTGAATGCCGACTTTCGAACAATTCCCTTGGGAGGGGGGCGAAGAACTGTATCAAGACCCGATATTTCGAGATGAAGAGGACCGTCTGGAGGTGAAGTTGAGGGAGGAGGTTGAACCAATTAAGGTGGTATATCATCAACTTTCTCCTTTGATGGAGAATAATATTTGGCTCGAGTTGCAACTGCAACTTCATTCTTTTTAGAGTCACCACTACACATAAGGACGTAAGACGAGGTAGAAGGAGAAGCTTGGTCATGAATGACCAATTGGGCTTGTTGTTGATAAGGGAAAGTTTGTGACAAAACGCCAGGTGTAGAAGGCTTCCCGGTCCCTTGAAGGAAATTAGTGACCTCAGCACATTGTGGACAATATTTCATGTAATGATTGTCACCACAAATAAGGAAGGGGTAACGAGGTTTACATTTATCTTTTTCATTAGCGGTTTTCATTTTGGATTTATCAGATTGTGGATTATTATTCTTGTCCTCCTTGTTCTTACCCTTTCCCTTCTTTTTATTTTTGTTTTTCCCGACAGGTGTGGATTGAACCAAATTAAATTCAGTAGTCTTACCGAAGGAAGGAGTAGGAGTAGGATTATTATGTGCATTAGAATTATTATATTTGGGATTGGTGTGACCGATGTGCGTAGATTGGGTCTCAGCATGAAAGGTTCCAATCACACCAACGGAAGCATGGGAAGCTGATGGAGGTGTTGGGGTAGGGTTTGTGGAAGGACGAGGAGCATCAGGGATCAAAATCGTAAAGTGTTCCCATTTGCGAATAAACAAGATCTAAATACTGAGCACGACTAATCGCCTGCTCTTCAGTGACAACACCACCCATGGAGAAATCATGAGCGATAGGTCCAATGAGTGATTTGATAAACCATTCAACCAATAGTTGGTTAGGAAGAGGAACTTTGATTAGACGTCTTCTTCTCCTCCACTCATGGATGTGATCAGAAATGTGAGTGGATGAGGTTTGCTTGAAAGAACTCAAAATTTCGGTGCCTGTCTTGTATTGAATCGACAACTGGTAATGTGTCAAAAAGGCCATGGCTAGGGTGTTAAATTCATTGAAGAATCCTCGCAGTAACTCGATGTACCACTTTCCTGCCAAACCCGTGAGAGTTCGTTGGAAAAGTCTAGTCTTATGGAGTCATCCATCAAATATTTGGATGAACACCATAGGTGAAAACTCATAACATGGTTATTTGGGTCTTCTCCTGCTCTACCGTCAAATTTAGGAATGTCGGACGGTAACTTGGCCGGTATGACTAGCCAATAAGGAGAATGTAAGATAGGATCATTCAAAATCCTAGACAAATCAGGTAAATCCAAAGTGGCTAGAAAAGGCAACTGTCGGTTCACTTGATGAAACTTGTAATTCTAAGGGGGAATCCCCATAGGTATACCAATAGGACCATAAGCAGTCTACAGATAATTAGACAGTCCTGACAGATTCGGTTGTGGAAGATTTTGAGGCAAATATCCCATAGAGTTAGGTTGATTAGGTATGTTCCCTTGGAAAGGAACATTAGATTGAAATTTTTGACCACAAGTGGGATTCAAAGAACCTGGATACGGTTGACTGAGGTTAGGGGGCACAAAAGCATTGACTTGAGGATGTTTCCCCCCAAACGGTTGTAGATTTCCTTGGAAAGGAATATTCCAAGGCTGAGATTGTACCGTAGGTACATTTTGTCCATAAACTGGGTTATGGACGCCAACCTGAGGTTTCCCCCCAAGTTGATGTTTTCCCCCAATATGAGGTTGTCCCCCAGCTTGAGGTTGACCTCCAACAGGAATTTGGAAACCATAAATGATAGAAATATTGGTGCCTCCAAGTATATTGGAGCCACTAGGGATGGGATAATGAGATCCTCCTAACAAAGGTGGGGGAGGAACGTAAGGCCCTCTAGAGAGAACCTGGGTAGGTGTGGGAGCGAATTGAGCTACAACATTGTACCTAGGAGGAGAAAAAAGTCAGAACCTCCGGATGGAACCTGGGTAGGGATAGCAATGGAAGTATTCAAATCTCTATACTCAGGGGGAAGTGATGGATTTGGTCTAGATGGGAGTGGTGTCCTAATAGGATCTTGGGTGATAACCACATTCCCGGTAGAAGTCATGGTAGCTTGTGGGACCACAATAGAATGGGCCCTGGAGAGGAAGAATCAAGTGAGAACCAACTAACAATTGGTCTGGAATGGTGGTGACACTACTAGTAGTACTAGTAAAATGGTCTAAAGGTATTGTGTAGGTAACAGACATCTCAGGCATCTGTGATGACATAGGTTGATCAGGACTCGCTCCTAGGTTTTCATAGCGATCTTGTACTATCAAAAGGACAGAACTAAAATTAGAAGTTCCGACAATGTGAGGCGGTGTCCTAAATGATTTACTTTGAAAAAGTGGATCCTCTAGTCCAGATCCTGTGTTAGGTCCAGTAGGTACTTCAGTATTATCAAAAACAACAATTTCTCTGGACGAGTTCATCCAAAGCATATGCGGATCTCGTCTAACACTCAATGAAGGGTTTGGGGGAATTCGAAATGCTTCTAAGGAATCTGAAACAATTCGAAGTCTTTCCAAAGAGTGTGTGCTTCCAACTTCAGAAGATACTTCGTTGTTGACTACTGCCTCGAGAGATCCTTCTGGTGAATTAGGAAGCAAAGGTTGGTAACCTTCTGGATCTTCCGGGGGTAGCCCTTGCATCCTACGTGAACGACGAAGGCCAATGTTGGCTGAACCAAGTAAAGAACGAAAAAAAACTATGGCCAACTAAGGAAACAAACAACACTCACTAATAAAATCTAAGAATCAAACCAAGCAAACAAACCTTCTTATTCTGAAGCCACTAGTTGGTGATGAAATCCAACCTCAGGAAATCAAGACAACAAGGGGCTAGGATAAAGCGGGTGCAAAATTTACATTGACGACCTTCTTAACAGACTTACACCCTGGTGCAAGCTTCCACACATAATTGTGGGTATACCCTCCAAGGAGCCCGACTAAGTTTGACCAACATCGATTCTAGGTACCGTGAGGACTTGCCCCTCCACAATCACCTCATGTAAATACCCTAGAGAAATAGGCTACTAAGGTCACCAACTATGACAGTGATGCCTGGGGAAACAATCGACAGTCCGATCCATGCACAAAGGCAGGGTATCTAGCCTGAAATCAACTCGAAAGGATTACACTCATAATTGTGAGTATACCTTCAAGTGACCCACAATAACACACACAATCTCTACACCAAGACCAAAAAAGTAGGGTGAGTAACTCTGCCAGTCTTAATGCAACCTCAGGTTTGACCCTTGTTTGAGAAGGGCTTCCCATGACAAAATGTAGCAATTGGATTTGAAATCTACCTATCACAAGATACTATTGTGTGTTTTGATATTTTGGGGAGTGTGCCTTACAACCTATTCCAAAGTGCTATCCTAGCTAATGTTGGTGAAAAAGATCCCTAGAAAATAAAAGTTACTAATAAATTTTAAATTTACACTGTGTTTCAGAGACTGTTGTTTACTCAAAAGGGAGATGGAAATGAAACTGATTAAGTTGTGACCTTGACCCAATAAAATTCAAAGAGAGATGAATGTGGAATTTTCAATTCAATGAACTCTAATTACAGTATGGATAAGGTATTTCTTTTGAATTACAAAAATCTACGAATTGTGATTTCTTAATTTCGAATGAACACAATTCCAAATAATCATGAACTACATAATTTTCCAATTCCTCTCTTTACAAATATTTCGAATGCAAAAATTTTCTTATGAGAGATTACTAAAAAGAATAAATGAATTCAGTTTTTCCTTTTCGAAACAAAATCATGGATGTAATGACAAACGGAAAATGTAATCCAATAAAATCAAGACATTCTCAACAAAATTTCCAAATCAAACTTGTAATATAGACAAAAAAGAAAAAGACAAGAAATTTTTTTTCCATATGCAAGAAAAAAGTGTTTCTTAATCAACAAACAATCTAAAAATAAAATGAATCCAAAACTTCATACAAACCAAATACCCTTTGTCAAACAAGCACCTGGATCGAGAAACGAGATTTTATCCTTGTGACAATGATCACAGGTAGAAAACTTGCAAAATGCAAAGAAAGACTTCCAATCACTGAAAACCAATCAAGAGAAAGATTTAAACTCAAAGATCAATCAAACATGGACATTAGAAGTTCACCCTAGGCAACCAAAGCAAACCTTTGAGGGAAAAAGACAAATTGTCTTACCCCAACAAAATCTACAGGAGTCGTCGCAGGCTGGGTATGGGACACAGTGCGACGAGCAAGGGTCATCGCAGGCTGCTAGCAAAGCACAGTGCGATGTCATCGCACTAGATTTATCAAGTAGAGTGCGACGTTTAGGGGTCATCGCAGGCTTTCAATGAGACACAGTGCGACAATCTCTGTAAATGAAGAAAAATTGGGAGAAAGACAAAAAATCTAATGGAACTTCTAGACCCAGTGAGTCTAAATGGATCACCCACAAACTCAAAGAACGGAATTTACCAGTGGAAGGCAGGCTAAAGGAAAATGGGAAACAAAAAATCAAAAGGAGGTCGTATCCCCAGTATGGTCACCAATTTTGTTATGGGACTTATCGGTAAATGCAGACATAAACAAATCTCCCTAGATCCACCTAGATCTAGAAAAAAACATAACATAATATGATGCTTTCCCTAATTTCGAACTATTGAGTTTACTAGCTAACAAGAGATAGACAACATACCATTTAAATGTCGCTTCCTCTTGCACTTTTCATCCAAGCTCCACTACAGTGCTCCTGTGATATTGAATCTGCAAGGGAACACAATCCAACCAAAGTCAAAGCAATCCAATATACTCAACATGAACTTATGCATGTGATTGAGGAATCATACAATAAAACAAAGCTAGTTTTATGGGAAAGAAACGTATCATTGTATCATATTAAAATGAAAGTGGAGATTACAACCAAAGCCTTGATGTTGCAAGGTCCCCTCTCAATGAACCTTTGATCCAACACACACACTTTCTCCAACCTTGAATGAAGAATATCCACAATGACTTGATGAACTGAAATGAAGCCCTCAAGTATAAACTGAAGTGGAATTCCTCATCCAATTCTTAGCCTATTCAATATTAATCTTGCTTGAATCAACCTTCATTAACCTTAGCCTTTCCCATGAGAGATCTCTCTTTATATAGGGGAAAGAGAAATGGTTGAAGAGATTAGGATAATCCCACCAAATCAGAGAAGCAAGTAAGATCCAAACCATTCAGACACCACCTCATCTTCTAGAAGATCCCATTCTAGAACTTTCATGAAAATTGACCTTTTTTAGTCTTTTGACATCATCGCACCCTACCAGTAAAGTAGACTATGGAGACATCGCAGGCCAGCTTCAGGGCAGGAGGCGACGATCAGGAATCGTCACACCCTGCATATAGTGCAACTTGCAATGACCTTTCTTCATAAGGTTTTCAAGAAGAGAAAGTCAATCACTTCCCTCATGGTAAAAGACTCTTTTTGGGAACATGAACACATGTTTGTCAATGGATCACTAGGGTGACCAAAATAATGTGTAACAATTATATATAATCACTACACAGTAGTAGAGTATAGGCTTATTGGATTTGTAATCACATAATATGTTATTAGGTGTTACAAATCATATTAGTATTAAAATAATTTTATCTAAGGTTACAAATCTTATTAGTATTAAAACAAATTTATCTAGGGATTGGATGAAAACGTTAACATTTATGTTACTTAGGAAACCTAAAAGAAAGCACAAATAGGACTTGAGAAGTAGGAAGCCTAAAAAAACACAAATAAACATGAGAAAGACAAGAAGGCAACTTTAAACAAATATTAAATATAGTGGATGAACAATATACAAATAGATTATGATGAACCATCCATATACATATAAACATGAAAATGAAAAAGGAAAATAAACATGAGAAAAGGAAAGAGGAAACTTCAAATATGAGAATGAAAAAGAAAAATAAGCATGAGAAAAATAAAGAAGGAAACGTTAGATCCATACACTTGGTTGATGAACAAATATACAAACTTTATGGTGGATCAACAATATACAACTAGACATGCAAATGAGAAAGGCAAATAGAGATGAGAAAGAGAAAGGCAAGGAGACAATGTCAAACCATAAACATGGTGGATCAACAATATACATCTCCAATAATATCACAATATTAATGGAAACTTTGTTGTAAGTTGAAGTTAAATTCGAGATCCGATAATATTGGATTATTAATGGCAACTTTGTTCGAAGTTGAAGTTAAATTGGATATTAAGTCTTGAAGATCATGTTCTTCAAGTTGAATTTGGATATTAAATTCTTATAAAAATCAAGTTGAAGTTGGACATTAAATTTTTACTAAATTTTTTAAGTTGAAATTGGATATTAAAGTTTTATGAAAATCAAATCAAATTATTTAAGTTGAAATTAGAAGTTAAAGTCTTATGAAAATTAAATTAATATTAAATTTTATAAAAATTAAGTTAAAATAAAAATTATGAAGTTAAATGAATAAATCAGTAAGAGATAAATAGAGATTTATTTCCATGTTCATTAAAAAAAATAACATAAAAAAAATAATAAAATAATAAAATAAATGAAAAATAGAAAATAATATAAATCATTTATTATAACAAGAAGCTAAATTAAATATCAATTTAACTATGAATAAAAGAACATAACATGAAACATTGGTTTCAATAAAGTAGAAGTTTAATTGAATATATGAAGATAAGGGAAATAGTTGTAAAACAGCTAGTTCGTGCTTCATTGAATAAGTTAAGGGTGTTGCTAGTTAGTCATTTTGATAAGAAAAAAACGTCAATTTTTTTGTCAAGTCCTTTCTCTAAACTCCCACCTGAGTAATTATGAAGGCAGAGCAATCATATGAGTAATTTAGCATATTAACATATCTCATATATGAGTAATAGCACTACATGACCGAAGATTCTGAAGATTTTACGTTTTAGTGTAGCGTGCATGTGCTTTTCTTCTCCAAATCTCTTTTATGTTGATTTGTGGGAATATGTGTGTTCTCGTTGTGTAGTATGTTGTATAATCTTGTATTGTATTGCCAGAAGATGGGTGTTAATTACAAAAAATCATGCTTATCAACTGAGATGCATCTGAACATGTATATGCATATAACGTTGGCAGAAACTTGCAACTTTGTTTCTCTCGACCTTGTTTAATTAAATTGATTTATTTGTTTCTATCACAAAAAAATTGCAACAAAAAGACAGGGAATGCTTCCACAAGCCACGAACTTATCCATCAAAAAATATTTATGCACTGGATTTATCAATTACTAAGTGCCACAATCGACAAAATTACCCATTAGAAAAGCTTTATGCACTGGATTTGTCAAACTGTTTTCCTTTCCAGTTCGACGGTTCTCATGGAATTATCGAGGGGGTGAGTGTTTTTGGATGCTTTTAGTTTACGTGCTTTTTTATTAGATATTTCATTAAAAATAATAATGACACATCAACAATAGAGAGGCTTTTAAATGATTTTAAATACTAGCACAGCAGACTCGCGGCTGGAGAAGGCCGAAAGGTATCGCGGTGGCGGATTGACATGGGTTTCATCTAGAACAAGAGTGAATATTAAACGTGCGGGTAGGTAGTCGCAGCAAACGACCTTTCAGGTATCAGAAATGAATGACTGCCACTAAAATGAAACTTGTGCACAGTGTTTTTTAATGATATAAACGTGGCTTGTATAGATATTAATATTTCTTAATCATTTGAACGTGGCAATTATATATATTTACAGTAAATTTATAATGTGATTAGGTAAATGTAAAAAAGTAAACATGTTAACGGATGCCTTCATAAATGCAAGGAAGTTATAAACAATAAATCTGACCCATTGATTTTGGAGGACGACTAAGAATATGCCAAAATCTTCAATGCTTAGCCATCAGATTCGAATTTAAGATTAAAAGATTATTAATTGTGCCCATTGTCAATAGGTGTAGGCCGTAATAAAAGTGATAAAATTCAAATAATATAAATTATTTATTTTTCCATCAATATATAAAAAAACTTATTAAAAACCTAATATAAATCTTGCTTCGAATGATCAAAACTTTAAAAAACTTTAACACATATTTCAATGATTTTCTTATTTTCATTAAGAAACAAGCATGATAAGTACAAATGCCTTTTGACATGTGGGATGATTATATATCGCATGAAAGAATTGGATGTGTCAAAGAAATGTTTAGACAACGCGCAGATTAGGAGAGAGGACAACAAAGACAAACTCCATCAACCTGCATCTATTGTTCATACGATTATCTGAGATGATTTCTTCGAAAGGCATCCTTGTCACCTTCATTAACATGGAATACAGTCATTCTAAAATGATATAAGCCTGCAGTTGCACAACAGAAATTCAGTTGGTCTGAATTCAAACGTTTGTTTTGCACAGGTTTCAGACGGTCTTTCGCTTGATTTTAACCAAGCGGCCAATTCTTCATAATTTTATCGATGTGTAATGAACAAAATGAGAGATTTTGCAGAAGATCTCACTGCATTTTAGTGTAGCTTGCAGGTGCTTTGCTTCTCCAAAGATATTTATGTTGCTTTGTGGGAATATGTGTGTTTTCGTTGTGTAGTCTGTTGTATAATATTGTATTGTATTACCAGAAGAGAGATTTTGTTGCTTGTAAAGTTTTAAGACGTTAGGTGTAGTTTTAAAGTCTTTTTCGGTTCAATATTTTTGTATTCGACGAGATCCACGACTTTGAGATTTATTTAGGGCATATTTGGTAAGAAGTTGTTAGCTTTGGATTGTAAGGGTTTAAATGTTTAAGGATAGGTTAATCGATATTTAGTATCTATTATTGGGGTCATACAGTGCTATTATAAGATGAAATAAATCAACATGAATATCTTTGGGGACACCAAAGGCAGTCAATTAGTCAATTGTTTGATCTAATGGAGGGCACAAAGGATCTAAATACTTTAGCGAAAGAGAGTGCCCGTAAGTGATCTATTTTTTTTTTATTTGTTGTCAAAATGTTGGAAAAATTATTGAATGACCTTTAGTGTAAGGTATCATATGTTAAATATAATATGTAGAAACAAGAATATTCAACGGATATTAATGGAACAACATAATATTGAGAAGAGAAACATCAGAAACAATATCTTTATTCAAAGAAAGCAATGTTCACTTGCCTCTTCGAGGGGGAAACGTCCAAAAAAGAAGATCTTTATTACAATAATTCTCAACACAGAAACTTATCATGCCTCCTACTCTTATTTATACTAATTCTATCTTCTAAAGAACATTCTAGAGGAAGATATTTCTGGAAGAGGAAGATATTTCTAGAAGAGAAATCTTCTATTAGGTCTTCTTACATTCACTTGTTCATGTTTATTAAATAGGCCTTCTAAACTAATGTCATCCTTTATTACATGGAAAATATATTATTCTACCTATGTGAGGGGTTAGGGAGGCTAGGTACCTAACATGCCCTCCCCCTTGAAAAACAACCTTGTCCTCAAGGCTTGAGATGAGGAAATTATTGCAAAATGGTGGCAGGTTCCCAAGTGGCATTTTTTGGAGTTGTATATTTCCACTTCACTAACACTTCATTGATGGTGCACTGACAGAGATGACGCTCGCGTTGGTCCAAGACTACTTGGGTCTGCAACCAAATGGACCCTTTTTCATCCAACTTAGGGAGATTGGTTTGAGTTTGGCACTTAGTTCCAATCACCTTCTTTAAGCATGAGATATGAAAAAACAGGATGAAGCTTAGAATCACTAGGCAAAGCTAACTAGTAGGCCACAGGCTCCACTCACTTGAGAATTTTATAAAGACCATGAAATTTGGGAGCAAGCTTCTAAGAATGTTCAACTTTGAGTGAATTCTACTTATAAGGTTGCAGATGAATAAACACTTGGTCCCCTTCAACAAATTGACGTTCAGAACGACCTTGATCGACTTGTTGCTTCATGTGATTATGATCCATTGCCAAATCTTCTTTCAGGGTATGGAGAATGGCCTCTCATACTATAATATTTTTTTCAACCTCTTGAACCTTCGAGACACCTAGCATGTATGAGAGAACCGACGATGAATTTTGTTCGTAGACTACTTCAAAAGGAGTCATGCAAGTAGTTGTATGGTAAGATGTGTGGTACTATCATTCAATTAGGGGTAACCAATGAGCCCACTTATGTTGTCGGTCACATGAAAAACACCACAAATATGTTTCCAAACACTTGTTGAAAATTTCAATTTGGCCATCAGTCGGGGGATGATAGGTAGTGCTGATATGTAATTGGGTGCATGTAGATTGAACAATTATTGCCAATAATTGTTGGTGAATGTGGGATCCCTTCCAGAGACAATAGAGTGAGGCATGCCATGAAGTTTGAAGATATTATCCATGAGAACTTGAGCCACTGTGGATGCGGTGGAGGGATGTTGAAGAGAAAATAAATGAACATATTTGAAAAGAAAATCAACTACCACCATGATGATTGACTTATTGTCGAATTTAGGTAGGCCCACAATGAAATCCATAGAAATATCCTACCAAATAGAAGGGTGAATTGGAAGTGGTTGGAGTGCGCCTAGTGATTTGAATATTTATCCCTTGTTGTGTTTACAAACGTCACATTAAGAAACAAAGGCGTGGACATCTTATTCCATAACATCCCATAAAAAAAGAATGTTTGACCCTTTCATAAGTTTTGGTAAACCCTGAATGCCCAACTATGGGTGAAGCATGAAGCTCAAAATGCACCGTGGAATTAATTTGCAGTTGTTTTCTTAAATATATATGATCTTTGTAGAGAAGCTCATTATTGTGCCAAGAGTACCCTGGAGAAGCTGGATAATGTTCTTGCAATTATTGGATCAGGCGAGAAATTTTGGGGTCTTGTAACCATTCCGAGCGTATAACTTGGAGCCAATTTGGTACAATGAAGGAGAGAGAAAAGAGGGACCCTTCTTTTTCATACTTTAAGGAAAGAGTGTCGGTGATCAAATTTTCTATTCCCTTCTTGCAAATGATCTCGTAATGATATCCAAATAGCTTGGTTACCCATTTTTGTTGCTCTGGGGATGAAATTCTTTGTTCTAGAAAATGCTTGAGGCTCTGGTGATCAATTTTAATCTAGAAGCATTTCCCCAATAGATAAGGATGTCATATATCCACGACATGCAGAATAGAAAACATTTCCTTTTCATATATTGATTGGCCCAAATGTATGTCTGAAAGTTGTTTGCTAGCGAAGGACAAAGGCCTACCATATTGCATGAGGTATGCCCCAATTCCTTTTCCTGAAGCATCACATTCCAAGACAAAAGTCTTGGTGAAGTCTGGAAGTGCCAAGACAAGAATCATGCAAATAGCCTCTTTCAAGGTGTGGAAGGACTGATCAGTTGTTGGAGTCCAAGTGAATACATTCTTTTTAAGGGGAGCAGTGAGAGGTGCTAAAATTTTGCCATAATTCTTAACAAACTTGAGATAATAACATGTTAAACGAAGAAAACCATGCAATCTATTAAGATTTTTAGGATGAGGCCAATCCTGCATAACTAGAATTTTCTTAGGATCCACCCTTACACCATCCTTGCCAACAATATGAATCAGGTACTCCACTTCTAAGGCTCCAAAGGCACATTTAGATTGTTTGAGGAAAATTTGGTGTTGAGGAATCCAATGGGATAGGTCCCGAATAAGGGTGTCATTGGGACCACTATACTCCTTTTTTTTAACTCCTGTGGAGTTATACTTGATCAGAATAATACTGCAGTGGAAAAATTACCTAACGGTAAGAAATGTGTAGTAATTTCACAACCAGAATGCAGGAGGAAAGGTTGCACGACAATAGATCTTGTATGTTTCTTCTTTGTTCTATTTCTGTCCCAAGGGTTAGGGTTTTTTAGGGTTCCTACAGACAAGGGTTTTCTCTGTGTTGTATCTCTCTGATATACGTCCAGGGTCAAAAATAGTATTCAACCTAATACCTCAAGGCACCAGCTAAGGAGGCTAGACTGTACCCTTAGTTGTACTACCTGATTACCCAAGTAATATAGAGTAATAGAGAGTATCTTCCCAAGTGTTTTTCTCGGTGGAACTATAGCAGTTAGGCGACTGATCGGTTGATCTATAATGGGTTTCAAGATTCCTAAGCCAGTCTGTATACATGTGTTGTCTAATGCACTACCAATCGAAGGGGTGCCAACAGGGGTTACAAAGGTGTCCAACAATGTGAGATTAAAAACCTCTTGTATTTCCTGCATGTATGCTTCCCCAACCACATATTTATGCATTGAATGACAAATAAATGTAGTTTTAAGACATTGGAACATGTCTCTACCCTGGAAAGAAATTAACCTGCAATTCCTATCAAGGAAAGTGCTTTGATATCACTTGTAAGGTAGAAAATGTAATATGATATGCAGAAACATGAATATTTAGCAAATATCATTGGAACAACGGAATATTGAGAAGATCAACACTAGAAATGATACCTTTATTAAAAGAAAGAAATGTTCGCCTGCCTCTTCGAGGGTGAAACCTCCATCAGAGAAAAGATCTATTACAATAATTCTCAACACAAAAACTTATCATGTCTCCTACTCTTATTTATATAGAATTCTATCTTCTAAAGAATGTTCTAGAGGAAGATATTTCTAGAAGCGGAAGCTTCTATTAGGTCTTCTTACATTGACTTGTTCACATTTATTAAATAAGACTTATAAACTAATGTTGGCCTTTATTACATGGAAAATATATTATTCTACTTACGTGTTGCGTTCGTGAGGTTGGGTCCCTAACATTTAGACCTTGAGATTTGAGTTGATTTCTCAATTTTTTTAAACCTCTGTAAGAAATAATTCCAGGTAAAATTCTATTTCAAACCCTTAATTTCTTAGCCAAACATTTCCTTTGTTGTAAACAATAAAAATAACAATACCTGAAGTAACTATGACCATCCTTTTGTCCCGCATCACATTTCATCCTTTATTAATTATATTTTTATTTATTTACAAGTTTAACAAATTGCATTGATTAATTTATCCAAACTACAAAGGAGGGAAAACTTAAGAGAATTGAAAAAGAAGAAAATGCTTAACATAGATCCGGTATACAACATAATCAAAATCCTCAACGAAAGTGCTTAAAATTGTAGGTAAAATTCTATTTTAAAACCTTAATTTCTTGGGAAAAAAAATCCTTCTTTGAAAAAAAATAAAATAATAATACTTGAAGCTTCCCAATTAAGTGGTTGTGGTCTATTAGTACATAAACATTGCGCTCCTCCCCAACAACAAGGACCATCCAACCAAGACATTCAACCATTTCTCTACCCTTTAACTATTATTTTCTAGTGAAAAGCCTCAAGTCCAAGTGCCAATATCATTTGATGACCAAAAATATACACCAACCAAGTATTCATTACTTTCATCAATTCAATCAAAAAATATCATTTTTTTTTTAAATGGAAACACACCTATAGATTCTCCCTTTGCAGTGTTTGTACTTCAACACAAAACTTGAATCTGAAGGCTCTAATGGTAACATTGAACAAATACAATACAAAGATAGGGTCTAAGTCTATAAAAATATATCCCTTACCCATGATGCTACATAGATCATAGTCTTCTAACGACCTATTAGATACTTGTCACGAGAATAACACAAATACCAAATCAATAATGGGAGAGAAGCTTCAAAAATATGTGATTTCATCCATCTTCATATTCTGAAGTGATTGAATATTATCAATTAAATCATATCTACTTGCACCAAATTTCGAGTTTAAATCAAATCATATCAACTTGTACCAACTTTCAAGTTTAAATCACTCAAATTCAAATCACATAGAGTGTGGTTCATATACTTCAATAGCCATCTTCCTTTTATATCAACCACATTGTTGTTAGGTTGTGTTAGTTACAGGGTCACTTGAGCACATGTTATTCTCAATTAAATCTATCTTAATTGTGGTTTTGCAAATATATTCACACAACAAAGGAGAGAACGAGAACCCCACACATTGACAGGCACGTCCAAACATCAATGCATAAACTTTGCAAATTGGGTTTTGAGGATGTATTGCAATAAGAATAATATCACAAGAAAACAACAAGATATCGTAGGTGAGACAAGAACAATGTTAATTGCAAGTGAAATCCTCACACTAGATGCACACAAGGGAAAATAAAGACTAGGGTTTTGTACAGGCCTATGTACTACAAGCAAGGGAAAGAATAATCAACACAACAACTCTAGACTCGAGCAACTGGAAGTAGAAGAATGTTAATCGCAGGTTGAAATTATGGTAGTGGGAAAAGACACTTAGTCTTTGTGGTAATGGGCAATGGAAATGGCTAGGTGGAGGGTGCATGCGACATATTTTGTAAAATCCCCAGCCGCATGGTGAATGTAATGAGTCAGGTGCAAATCCAAGCGTTCGAGAGGGGATGAAGAGATGGAAATGAGATGAGGGGAAACAACATTGTCATAGCTAGAACTATCATCTTTGTTGCAAGATGGTCATGTCATCTTCATTGCATCATGACAATGTCAAATATTAAATGGAGAAGCTCTGAACCGATCAATTCCACAAATCAATTTTTTTTTTTTTAAATCAATTTTAAACTCTAACAATTAAGAAAATGTTTTTTCCCTCCACCAGCGGTATTTGGTCCCGTAAATATCATATATTAAATGCAGAATCTCTGAACCGATCATTTCCACAAATTAGTTTTATTTATTTTTTAAATCAATTTTAAACTCTAACAATTAAGAAAATGATTTTTCCCTCCACCACTGGTATTTAGTCCCGTCAATATCATGAGGGGTAATAAAAAAATAGGAATATAGTGGTATTTAGTCCCATCAATATTGTGAGGGGCACTAAAAAATTGGGAATATAGTGGTATTTAGTCCCGTCAATATCATGAGGGGCAATAAAAAAATGGGAATGTAGGTCTTTGAAAATTATAAAAAGAAAAATTAATGTTTCAAAAAAGGGAATTAGTAAAGAATAATCCACAACATAGGGAAAACTTGTAAAAAAGATACAAAATGAATCAAAGTAATGTCGCAATAAGCCCGAGTTAATAGGTGATAGTTCACCACTATGCAAAAGCTGTAGTCTGTGGCCGAAGGGAGGGACTAATATGGCCGGAGGGAGGGACTAATAAGGTTTCCATATCAATTTAGTCATGAAGATTGGGTTGAATATATGAAGACAAGGTTTGAATATCAAGATCATGTTGAAGTTAGTCATGAAGATCAGGTTGAAAATATGAAGATAAAGTTGAATATCAAGATCATGTTGAAGTAGTGAGGGACTAATAAGGTTTGCATATCAATTTAGCCATGAAGATCGGGTTGAATATATGAAGATAAGGTTTGAATATCAAGACCATGTTGAAGTTGTGAAGTTCAATTATTGGTTGCGACAAATCGGATTTATTTTAATCTCCATAAAATAAGTGAAGAAAATAAAATAATATTTGCTCAAAGAATGGAAAATAACATTTACTAGAAGAATGGAAAATAACATTTATCATGCCCACAAATCGGATTTATTTTACTCTCCATAAAATAAGTGAAGAAAATAAAATAATATTTGTTCAAATAGAAAAACA
>SNQJ01S0054458.1:67440-83619 GCA_010110895.2 Picea sitchensis | reverse complement strand
CGATTTGATCGAGGCCGTTCATCCGAGCGCGGACAGGTGGCACAAATCTGGAGTCTCGGACTTTCGGCACTCGGGGTGTCCAAGAGCAAGAACCTTTGTATCTTGGATTCGCGATCCGCGAAATCCCGAGATTGACGTGGCAGAGTGGGACCACGAAACTCACCAGAGGACAGGTGGCGTACGGTCGGAGTTTCGGGGTTCGGGGTTAGGTGGTACGTACAAATTGTGTTCGCGTGAAACGCGAACTCCCGAAGTCCGAACTCCCGACATCCGAAAGGAAGAGCATTGACTCTTCGGGCCCGGGAGAAATAGAAGGTCCTGGTGGGCGCAGACGGCTCGGTGAGGGGCGGGTTGCGTCATACAGCAAAGCTCAAATCAGCAAGGGAAGTTGTCAGGTCTGAGCCATTTCTGAAATAGCCGGATGCTCATCAGGGTACAGAGAGGTGAGTATTAGTATTAGTTTACAAGGTAATGCATCCGTTTTCCACTCTTCCTGACCTGGCGAGATTATTTTTCCTTAACACTCATACAGTCTTCAATACTAGCCCAGGGAAACTAGTTTCTGAGAATGGTTGTTTTCTAAATATAGCAAAATACAATATACTATGTGACTGTTTGTGTGGTTTTTCCCTTTTTATTAGCCTGACAGGAACCAGAAGCACTCACACACGAAGGTTGTGTTGGAGATATCCTATCAATCGGCTTAATCATGGGTTTAATCATGCTTGCCTCTAAGCTTGTCTCTATGTATCTTCTAGAGAAGTGTTTGGGAGATCCTATCAAACGAGCTTTGAGAGACCCTATCAACCGGGCTGTAGACCATTGCTCTACTCTTGTCGAAACCATGCTTTTTCGTAAGTATTTTCTGTGGATCGGAGTGAAAATAGTTGTATCGTTCATTCTAAATATAGTGTGTTATTTTTTAGGTTTGAAAGCCAATTTTAAGTTCCAATGTTTCATAACTGTGAGCCATGTCTTCTATCTTGATCCATTTAAACGGCAGCGGGAGTGCATTCAAGTCCGGATGAAAGCAAATACACGGACATAGAATCTAGTCCTGAAAGTAACTGTAACGGCGAGAAAGGTGGAACGGTATGGTCTATGCCTTTCTATGCTACATTTCCTTTCATGGGTTTTTTGTTATAAAGAATGAATTATTCTTTTTCATTGCGACAAGCTAACAAGTATAGCGGATTCTATTGTTCTCCATTATATGGGGGGCCTGGGGGTACGTTCTTTAACGATGGGACGTACTCAGGCATTCGTCGCATTACAGACATTAACTTCAGTACAACTCGATTATGGTATCGAAGATATCAGTGTGAGGGAGAGAAAATTATGGGGAGTTCGACATGGAGGTGCTCACGGCACCAAAATAGTGGTAAGTCACAACTGTATCCTCGTGAATTTATAATCTTAAGCAGTCTGCATAGGCTAACCATCATAATATAATGCAGCATATATGAAATGTAACTATTTTTTATTGAATGGGTGACTCTCTTGCAGTATGATTTGAACTACCCAGAGGAAATCGTCACTAAGATCACCGGTTTTTATGGTACTCATGAATATTGGTGCCAAAGCTGGGTTACAATAAAATCACTAACTTTTCATACAAATCAAAGGAAACTCGGCCCATGTGGGCCGGAACAAGGAAAGTACTTTGAGAGTAACGAGGGGAAGATTATAAGGATCCATGGATCCAGTGGTATAGCTTTTCTTGACTCAATCGGAGTCTATATGCTGAAGGTATGAACTGAAGAATAGTTTTTGTTGACATAACGTTCAGCCTGATGATCTTCAAGAAATTTTGAACTTTTTTTTTTAAGGTTGGGATATTTTTTTGGTGGGCTTCGGATTTTGTAGATGGTTGAGGTTACTTAGCCTATGTTTTGAAGACTCTTGAACGACTGTCATATATCTAAAGGAAGGCATGGTAATTTCCTACCGTTGCCTCTATCTTAGATTTTGGGAAGTTCATTTTTAACAGTGAAATTGTTGCTAACGATCATTACCTACTTCTATATTACTATGAAAAAAAGATGACAATGGATTTCATTATGCATATGGAGGTGGTGGTCTTTTTGTTACTTTTTTTTGTTATTGTTTTGTGTTATGTTTTTTTTTATTGTTTTTGGTTATGATGAACGCATTCCTTATGAGTGCCGGCAATTAACACTTTAATGAACTATGTATCATTGTCATTGTTAAGGATACCTCATATATCTTTGGTGAAACTTCCTTTCTATGGAAGGTGGAAGGTTAAAAATGTTGATATCTTAATAAAACATCCGATATGTTTTGGTGATATTTCCTTTCTTTGTAAGCTTGAATTTTTTTTGGCATCCTAACTACAATGGATCATCCTTGTTGGAAACCTTTACAGCTTATAATTTTAAGGGAAACTTGATTTTAACTTATAATTTTATGGGAAACCTTTACGGGAACATGGATTTTAACTTATAATTTTAGGGGAGCATGGAAATTCTTTTTATAATTTTCAAAAACTTATATTCCCATTTTTTTATTGCCCCTCACGATATTAGTACTAAATACCACTATATTTCCATTTTTTTATCGCCCTTCACAATATGACGGGAGAATATAACACATAGTATGTGTTATATTATGATATAACACATACTATGTGTTATATTATGATATAACACATACTATGTGTTATATTTTATAACTAAATACCTTTTGGTGGAGGGAAAAATCATTTTTTTAATTGTTAGAGTTTAAAATTGATTTAAAAAATAAATAAAACTGATGTGTGGAATTGATCGATTCAAAGCTTCTACAATTAATATCTGACACTGCCATGATACAATGAAGCTAACACTACCATCTTGCAACAAAGCTGGCAATGTTGCTGCCCCTCATTGCCTTGCCATCTCTTCATCCCCTCACTAACGCTTGGCTTTGCACTTGGCTCATTACATTCACCATGCGACAGGGGTTTTACAAAATATGTCGCAAGCACCCTCCACTTAGCCATTTCCCTTGCCCATTACCACAGAGACTAAGTATCTTTTCTCACTACCATAATTTCAACCTGTGATTAACATTCTTCTACTTCCAGTTGCTTGAGTCTAGAGTTGTTGCGTTGATTATTCTTTCCCTTTCTTGTTGTACATAGGCCTCTACAAAACCCTAGTCTTTATTTTCCCTTGTGTGCATCTAGTGTGAGGATTTCACTTGCAATTAACATTGTTCCCATATCACATATGATATCTAGTTGTTTGCTTGTGATATTCTTCTTGCTGCAATACATCCTGAAAACCCAATTTGCAAATTTTATGCATTGATGTTTGGACGTGCTCGACAATATGTGAGGTTCTTGTGCTCTCCTTTGTTGTGTGAAGATATCTGCAAAACCACAATTAAGCTAGATTTAATTGAGAATAACATGTTCTCAAGCGACCCTGTAACTAACATAGTCTAACAACAACGTGGTTGATAAAAAAGGAAGATGGCTATCGAAGTATATCAACCACGCTCTATGTGATTTGAATTTGAGTGATTTAAACTTGAAAATTGGTACAAGTTGATATGATTTTATTTAAACTTGAAAGTTGGTGCAAGTAGATATGATTTAATCAACAATCTTCAATCACTTCAGAAGATGAAGATGGATGAAACCACATATTTTTGAAGCTTCTCTCCCATTATTGATTTGGTATTTGTGTTCTTCTTATGACTAGGATCTAATAGGTCGTTAGAAGACTATGATCTATGTAGCATCACGGGCAAGGGCTATATTCTTGTAGACTTCGACCCTATCTTTGTATTGTATTTGTTCAATGTTACCACTAGAGTCTTCACATTCAAGTTTTGTGTTGGAGTACAACCACTGCAAAGGGAGAATCTATAGGTATGTTGCCATTTTAAAAAATTAATATTTTTTTATTGAATTGGTGAGCAAGTAATGAATGCTTGGTTGGTGTAGATTTTTGGTCATCGAATGATATTGGCACTTGGACTTGAGGCTTTTCACTGGAAAGGAACAATTAAAGGGTAGAAAAATGGTTGGATGGTCTTGGTTGGATGGTCCTCATTGTTGGGGTGGAGTGTAGTGTTTATGTATTAATAGACCACAACCACTTAATTGGGAAGCTTTAGGTATTATTATTTTTATTGTTTTCAAAGAAGGAAATGTTTGCCCAAGAAATTAAGGGTTTGAAATAGACTTTTACCGACAATTTTAAGCACTTTTGTTGAGGATTTTGATTATGTTGTATATTGGATCTATGTTAAGCATTTTCTTCTTTTTCAATTCTCTTGAGCTTTCCCTTCATTGCAAATTGGATTAATTAATCAATGCAATTTGTTAACATTGCAAATAAATAAAAATAGAATTATGTGATGTGGGACAAAAGGATGATCATAGTTGCTTCAGGTATTGTTATTTTTATTGTTTTCAAAGAAGGAAATGTTTGGCTAAGAAATTAAGGGTTTGAAATAGAATTTTACGTGGAATTATTTCTTACAGAGGTTTAAAAAAACAGAGAAATCAACTCAAATCTCAAGGTCTAAATGTTAGGGACCTAACCTCTCTAACATGTCACGTAGGTAGAATACTATATTTTCCATGTAATAAAGGTCGACATTAGTTTATAAAGCCCTATTTAATAAATGTGAACAAGTCAATGTAAGAATACCTAATAGAAGCTTCCACTTCTAGAAATATCTTCCTCTAGAATGTTCTTGAGAAGATAGAATTAGTATAAATAAGAGTAGGAGGCATGAAAAGTTTTTGTGTTCAGAATTATTGTAATAGATCGTTGCTATGTTGGAGGTTACCCCTCGAAGAGGCAAGCAAACATTGTTTTCTTTAAATAAAGGTATCATTTCTAGTGTTTCTCTTCTCAATACTTTGTTGTTCCATTTATATTTGCTAAATATTCATGTTTATGCATATCATATTACATTTGGTATCTTACAAGTGGTATAAGAGCACTTTCCTTGATAGGAATTGTGGGTTAATTTCTTTCTAGGGTAGATACATGTTCCAATGTCTTAAAACTACAGTAATTTGTCATTCAACGCATAAATATGTGGTCATGGAAGCATACATGCAAGCAATACAAGAGGTTTTTAAGCTCACATTGTTGGACACCTTTGTAACCCCTGTTGGTACCCCTTCAAGTGGTAGTGCATTAGACAACACCTGTATACAGACTGTCTTAGGTATCATGAAACCCACTATAGATCAACTGATTGGTTGCCTAACTGCTATAGTGTCATCGAGAAAAACAGTTGGGAAGATGCTCTCTATTACTCTCTATTACCTGGGTAATCAGGTAGTACGACTAAGGGTACGATCTAGCCTCCTTAGTTGGTGCCTTGAGATATTAGGTCGAGTACTACTGTTCGAACCTACACGTATACAAGAGAGCTACAATACAGAGAAAACTCTTGTCTGTAGGAACCCTGAAAAACCCTAACCCTTGGTGTTACACACCAAAATGCCACACTTAAGTACCTCACCCTAAGTGTCGCAAGTGCCATAAAAGTGTCACATACATTGACACCATGAAATAACATTTGTCACAATCCCTGGTCAATGTGGAGGAGAAATATATTATATGAAGGTCAAAATACTATCTACGCATGAATTAATTATTAATATTCATAAAAAGGAAATTAATTTAGTGTGAGAATCCACCTCACATTTAGTTTCCTATTTTGAAGGAGAGGTTGAGAATCTCATGGATGGTTGAGATATTTTCTCAAACCCAAATCCTATTTTGGTGGATCTTGAGTGATATTTCCTCCTTAAAATCCTTGAGAGATATTTTCTCCCTAAAATCCTTGCAGAGATATTTTCTCCCCAAAATCCTTGGAGATCCCATTTTATTGGATCTAATGAGTCATCCTCTCCATGCTGGTTAAGCCTCCAAATCCTATATAATGAGGGCTTNAAAATCCTTGAGAGATATTTTCTCCCTAAAATCCTTGCAGAGATATTTTCTCCCCAAAATCCTTGGAGATCCCATTTTATTGGATCTAATGAGTCATCCTCTCCATGCTGGTTAAGCCTCCAAATCCTATATAATGAGGGCTTTCCATGAAGAGGAGGAAGCTTTTGGATATCAAACTTATGATCTTGGTAGCATCATGCAAGGGATGGATGAGGAGGACTTGAGGCAGCTACTGCAACACCATCCATGATAGTAAACATCTCTTTAAAGTTCTCATCAATATTACTTGACTTATTCCCTTCAAGCTTGTGTATTGTTGCATGTGCTTGTCAATCTTGATAGATGAATTTGAGTAGTCTAATCTTGTAGAGTAGGAGCTCTTTGTATTTTGTTGTCCATTTCATTATAGGGATCAAGTGGTGCTGAATATTTTGGAGATCAAGCTCAGATTGGGAGCAACGAGGACGAACTACGGGATAAGATGCATTACACTTTCTTCTTTCTCTTTCTCTTCTTGATTAGTTTAAAATTGAATTCAAAGGGATGTTCGTGTCCATTTGTATGTTTATTTCTTGACATTAGGGGTGTAGACTCCAAGGGAGAATTCACCTGTCCGTAGGGGAATTAATCCATAACAAAAATTGGCGACTTCGTTGGGGATAGATTCACATTTGGCTCAAAACCACTTGAGCTAACCCTTGGGGCTGCTTCCACAAGTTCCTCTGAGGTTTACATGTTTAATATGGTTAATGTCACAACTTGTGCAAATACCTATGACACTCTTCTAGGTGATCAGACTAAATGGAAGACTGTTGACTAGCCTTCTAACTCTACTCCTCCTCCATCTTCCAATCCTCTACAAAATGAGAAGTTGATTTTTGACGCAGCGTTGCACCCGCCCAAGAGTATAATTCAAAAAGAGACATTTAATCCAAATGCCTGTGTTGCCTAAAATTACAACATCGTTGAATATTTGGCGCTAGCGCCTTGCGCTATGTCAACCCTCGAAGTTCTACAAAATTGTCCGAGTCAACGTAGAACCTTGTTGTCAGCCATTGGAGCCATGGATCCTGAGGATTCAAGCCTGGTTATGTTTAATCTGGATTATTTTAAAGAGAGAGTCTCCCACCACTTAGCATTCCAAATTCAAGTTTTGGCTAGTGGACACACCATCCATCATATTGTTTTGGATGAGGGAACCTCCACTTGTGTCGTGTCTTTGCCTTGTTGGAGAGCCCTTGGTTCTCCTGTCCTTACTCTGTCCCCTACCACCTTGAAAGCGTTTGATGGACATGGTTTCAAACCTCATGGACTCTTGAAATATTTCATTGTGACTTTGAAAGGTAAAACTTTTTCGATTGATATCGAAGTAATCGACGCAACCTTGGATTATAATTTGTTACTTGGTCATAGTTGGTTCTATGCAATGAATGTCATTGCATCTTCAGTGTTTCATATCTTATGATTTCCCCATCAAGGAAATATTATCACTGTTGACCAACTCGAGTATACAACTCTAGATCTCAACAATGTCACAGCAAATCATGTCCATTTTCTAGGACAGAATAATTTTGAGAGTGTAGGTGTTGGTCTTCTCAAGGATTCCTCATTCATGGGGTTTTTCCTTTGTTTTCTCCTCCCACCACACAGGTTTCTACCTTAAACATGATTTCGAATCAGGTACAACAATCCTTAGATTCATCTCATCCTTCAGTAGTACCTGGTCTCGACAAGCATAGTTCATTGTCTCTATCAAGTTCGTTAAAAAATGAAACATACCCCCCTCCGTTATAATCGATTCTCACTCTGGATCGAGTACTTGAACCTTCTTGTCCTCCACCCAATGAAAATGTTTCCATTAGTAACCAAAAACCTAAATGAGGAAATAAGAAGAGTCATTGGAGGAAACGACGCTTGGGGGGGAAATCTCCAGCCTCTGGACATCATGCTGGAGCAAAACTGCCAACTTCTTCCAAAGACGTTGGGGTAAAAATACCTATATAGAGACACACTGCTAGGAGTGATCCTCGTTCGAAGGTCATTCTCATCGTAACATAACAGTCTTTTTCTGGAATGAGCTTAGTCTTTTTTCTTTCTCGTGCTTGTAAATACATGAGAATAAGTTACTGAGCTTAGTCTTTGTTCTTTCTTGTGCTTGTAAATACGTGAGAATGTGACTGAGTATACTTTTATCACTTTTTCGTACTCGTAAAGGTTATATGAAAAAGGAACCCCCTGGAGTCTCATTTAATCTCTTTTCAGACTCTCTAAACATGAAAAGATTGTCGAGTGATATTGCTTCATTTCACACTCGTTAAAAGGTTTGAAAATGCGTCTTTCAGGTGACAGTTTATCTCTTTTTCGGCCTCGTGAGACTAATTACAAAAAATGAACACTCTAATCAATCATGATTAGAAGAGTTCTCCATCGTATCGTTTTATACTTTTTCGGACCTCGGAGACTAAACATCACGAAAAAGGTCAACCCTGGAGTTGTCTTTAATTTCTTTTCAAACTCTCTAAACATGAAAAACCACCGAGTTTTCCTTCTCTGGACTCGCTAAACTATACATTGAAGGAACATATGGGAATGAACCCTTACTTCTTCCAGTTCTTTAAATAAAGGAAGAGGAACTTACCAAAGTTGAGTTATATCGATTAAGTGTTACCCTCCTCGAGATTTTTAAATTAAAAAGAGGTACTCATCTATCTGGGTGCGGGAAAATTGAAGGAAGTGGGTCAAGTTTTTGAGAATCCTTTATAGAAGCTTTTGTCGCCCTTGAACATGGCACATGTTTGTGTCCCATCTTACAATTGGGTAATCCGCTTGTCTCTGAGTCATACCAATTCCATGTGTCGCCATACTTTTTCATCTAGTCGAAGAGTGCTCTTATTGTCATCACATCACATTCTTGGTACTCGTCAAGTCAATGCTGCCAAGTCAGTTGTCATGCCTCATCATATTCAATGGAAATTTCACTTCAAACCATCCATATGCAGTATTGCCAATTTCCATTTCTTGTGTCAGTCCATACTCATTCGATTCACCATATTACATCACTTTCCTATGTCAGTTTTGTGTCGATGATGGGGGATACATCAAGGCCCTCCTTCGATGAGCCTTTTCCTATCAACTTCAACACATCATCCGGGAATTAGACTTAGAAACCAGTTTGTACCTTAGGACCTGGATGCCTCAATGGCAGGCCTCCTCACTTTCGACAGTGGGTTTACATCATTGACCTATGATCTGATGATTTCACGAATGTTTGACCTCAACTCATTTATTCACATTCGTTGGAATGTACTAGGGTACCTTGGGAGTCATGGACATCATTGGTGATTTCCCTCGCACTTGTTAACGGTATACATCAATGATCGTTAATCAAGTGGTTTCTATCATGTTCGACATCAAAACATCTATTCACATGGCTAGATTCGTACCACATCGAGATTGGAACGAAAACCCTGGGATGAACATTCACTCTGTTATTTTCTTTTCTCAGGCTGCGAAGGAGATCAATTGAGAATGATGATATATATACTGTCACATAGATCCACATTGTATTGGTCTGTGGCTATGTTTTATCATCTTGTAGCTCCACTGTGTATTTTTCGTGGCTACGATTAGTTCATGTCACGGAGGTATGGATCCACATTGTATCTTTGGTGGCCATATCCTTAATAAATATTTTTCATGCATTCACAATGTATTGGTCGACGGTCATTCTTTGAGTAATCTTGTATCTCGATCATAGTTATTCCTTCCTTGTAAATGGAACATATATTAATATTGTTTGATGGTTGTTTGCAGCTTCTTCCAGGTTCTCCAACTCCACGCCTTTGCATTGAAGAATTGTAACGTATTTCGACCATCAGTTTCTCTTATGACCTCACACTTTAGGGGGCAATCTGTTACACACCAAAATGCCACACTTAAGTACCTCACCCTAAGTGTCGCAAGTGTCATAAAAGTGTCACATACACTGACACCATGAAAGAACATTTTTCATAATCCCTAGTCAATGTGGAGGAGAAATATATTATATGAAGGTGAAAATAATATGTGCACATGAATTAATTATTAATATTCATAAAAAAGAAATCAATTTAGTGTGAGAATCCACTTCACATTTAGTTTCCTATTTTCGAGGAGAGGTTGAGAATCTCATGGATGGTTGAGATATTTTCTCAAACCAAAATCCTATTTTGGTGGATCTTGAGAGATATTTCCTCCTCAAAATACTTGAGAGATATTTTCTCCCTACAATCATTGTAGAGATATTTTCTCCCCAAAATCCTTGGAGATCCCACTTTAGTGGATCTAATGAGTGATCTTCTCCATGATGGTTAAGCCTCCAAATCCTATATAATAAAGGATTTACATGGAGAGGAAGATGAAGCTTTTGGATATCAAACTTATGATCTTGGAAGCATAAGTTTATTACACCATCCATGATTGTAAGTATCTATTTAAAGTTCTCATCAATATTACTTGACCTATTCTCTTCAAGCTTATCTATTGTTGCATGTGTTTGTGGATCTTGATAGATGAATTTGAGTAGTCTAATATTCACCAAAATATTTCACAATGTCTTGCTATTTAAACCATAAATATTTCTAACTAAAAAGTTAAGCCTTTGAAAACTGATTACTTCATTTTTCAAGGTATGTTTCTCAAAGAGATTTGCATTAACCGTCAAGATACGCATCATGCACAGGGAACGCTTATCCCAATACACACTTATATCCCAGCGGCCCGCCCTTGCGAAACACACATGGCACAACTTTGAGATGTGAGCAAGCATTTAATTGCGCTATTTACTATTATATTAAACCAGAATAATTCAGGGCAGTCGCCGTATGATATTAAACGAGAATGATTCAGGGTGGCCGTGGCAGGATCTTACTATGGGCACAATCATATTTGTGTTGGAGATCTTCTTTGAATAGGGATGTAGAAAATTTCGCTAACTCTTGGGCGCAACCATGCTGGTTGGTATGTATTTTCTGTATCAATGATCAGAGTGAAAATAATTGTATCATTCATTCTAAATATCGTGTTTGCTTTTAGGTTTGGCAGCATGCGGATTAATGGTACAAGATGTCCCCATTGAAATCCTATTTTAAGTTCCGATGTTTCATTACTGCGAGCCATTAAAGCTGAAATGTATTTTATTTGTCTGTTTAAACTTTAAACTATAGGGGGGAACTGGATTGTAGTGCAGATCAAAGCATAGACACTGACATAAAACCTAGTACATGCATTGCATATTGCATATATATGTTAACCGTCTTAATATAACGCAAGGCACGCATATATAAAAAGAAATAATTTTATATTTCTTGAACTCTGCTCGCAGTACGAGTTGTTAACGTTTCCATACAAAGAAAAGGAAGTTTGGCCCATGTTCGGAACTTACTTTCAAATCAACGAGGAGGGGAAGAGGATAGGGATATGGGTCTAGCAGTGCAGGTTTTTTATTAACTTCAAAACATGGATAGAAGAATAATGCTTCTTTGTCATAACGTTCAACACATTTTGATTTATTTTTTTGAGATCTTGGACGCTCTACATGTTTGTCCTTATTTTCATGGATGATGCTTTTGTTATTGTTGTGTTATGATGAATGCATTCCTTTTTTGTTATTGTTTTGTGTTTATGTTTTCTGTTATCATGAATGCATTCCTTATGAGTGTCCGCAATTAAAACTTTAATTAACACTTTAACGAACTATGTGTCATTGTTGTTCCATTTGCCTTACGTTATTTTTAAGTATACCTCATATGTCTTGGTGAAACTTCCTCACCTCCTTTCCATGGAAAAGATAGAAGGTTAAAAATGTTGACATCTTAATTATGTTTTGGTGATATTTCCTTTCTTTGTAAACTTGAATTTTTTTTTGGCATCTTAACTATAATGGATCATCCTTGTTGGAAATCTTTACTGGAGCATGGATCTTAACTTCAGCCCACAAGGAGTGTCAATTTATCCTCTAGTCTTCATATCCTATCACATAAAACTAAAACTAAACCATCACATTTTATTATTACAATGTCACTTTTAAGTATAAGTGTTTATGTATAAATTTTCCATCACTTTATTATTACAACATCACCCTTACATATAAGTGTATATGCATAAATTTTCCATCACCCTTACACTTATGCATAAATTTTCCATCATTATAAATTTTCCATCACCCTTACATATAAGTGTATATGCATAAATTCTCCATCACCCTTACATATAAGTGTATATGTATAAATTTTCCACTTTGTTATTACAACATCACTCTTAAATATAAAGTATATGTATAAATTTTCCAAGTATTTTTCAAGTATAAAGTCTATGTATAAATTTATTTTCCATCAGGCATAATAAATGTTATTTCCATTATGTTGTTATCACAACATCACCCTTAAGTATAAGCATCACACTTAAGTAAAGTATACTTGTTTATGCATACATTTTCCATCAAACATAAGCATCACACTTAAGTAAAGTACACTTCTTTATGTATAAATTTTCCATCAAACTTTGGGGCATGATAAATGTTATTTTCCATTCTTTGAGAAAATATTATTTTCTATTATTCACTTATTTTATGGAGATTAAAATAAATCTCTTTAAGTAAAGTATACTTGTTTATGTATAAATTTTCTATCAAACTTTGAGCATGATAAATGTTATTTTCCATTTTTATAGTAAATGTTATTTTCCATTCTTTAAGAAAATATTGTTTTCTATTTTTCACTTATTTTATGGAGATTAAAATAAATCCAAATTGTGAATATGATAAATGTTATTTTCCCTTTGAGCATGATAAATGTTATTTTTCATTTTTCTAGTAAATGTTATTTTCTATTCTTTAAGAAAATATTATTTTCTATTTTTCACTTATTTTATGGAGATTAAAATAAATCCAATTTATGGATATGATAAATGTTATTTTCCATTCTTCTAGTAAATGTTATTTTCCATTCTTTGCTCAATTCCTCTTTTTTCAAATGGCATTATTGCATACATTATATGAATGATGTCAGTCCTTCCTCCTCTTAATTCATTTAAGTAATAATGAATTAATTTAGAAAGTTCTATAACCCCCCATATATTATATGAATGATGCATGTCCTTCCTCCTCTTAATTTGTTTCAGTAATAATGAATTAATTTCGAAAGTTCTATAGCCACCCGACCCCGACCAACTATTCAAAAGAGTGTGAACCTGGCCCAAGAAGATGGGAATTTTAGAAAGCAAAGTGGGCATCTCCGGATGAGAGAGAGTGAATGTTTTTCTATTTGAACAAATATTATTTTATTTTCTTCACTTATTTTATGGAGAGTAAAATAAATCCGATTTGTGGGCATGATAAATGTTATTTTCCATTCTTCTAGTAAATGTTATTTTCCATTCTTTGAGCAAATATTATTTTATTTTCTTCACTTATTTTATGGAGATTAAAATAAATCCGATTTGTCGCAACCAATAATTGAACTTCACAACTTCAACATGGTCTTGATATTCAAACCTTATCTTCATATATTCAACCCGATCTTCATGGCTAAATTGATATGCAAACCTTATTAGTCCCTCACTACTTCAACATGATCTTGATATTCAACTTTATCTTCATATTTTCAACCTGATCTTCATGACTAACTTCAACATGATCTTGATATTCAAACCTTGTCTTCATATATTCAACCCAATCTTCATGACTAAATTGATATGGAAACCTTATTAGTCCCTCCCTCCGGCCATATTAGTCCCTCCCTTCGGCCACAGACTACAGCTTTTGCATAGTGGTGAACTATCACCTATTAACTCGGGCTTATTGCGACATTACTTTGATTCATTTTGTATCTTTTTTACAAGTTTTCCCTATGTTGTGGATTATTCTTTACTAATTCCCTTTTTTGAAACATTAATTTTTCTTTTTATAATTTTCAAAGACCTACATTCCCATTTTTTTATTGCCCCTCATGATATTGACGGGACTAAATACCACTATATTCCCAATTTTTTAGTGCCCCTCACAATATTGATGGGACTAAATACCACTATATTCCTATTTTTTTATTACCCCTCATGATATTGACGGGACTAAATACCAGTGGTGGAGGGAAAAATCATTTTCTTAATTGTTAGAGTTTAAAATTGATTTAAAAAATAAATAAAACTAATTTGTGGAAATGATCGGTTCAGAGATTCTGCATTTAATATATGATATTTACGGGACCAAATACCGCTGGTGGAGGGAAAAAACATTTTCTTAATTGTTAGAGTTTAAAATTGATTTAAAAAAAAAAAAATTGATTTGTGGAATTGATCGGTTCAGAGCTTCTCCATTTAATATTTGACATTGTCATGATGCAATGAAGATGACATGACCATCTTGCAACAAAGATGATAGTTCTAGCTATGACAATGTTGTTTCCCCTCATCTCATTTCCATCTCTTCATCCCCTCTCGAACGCTTGGATTTGCACCTGACTCATTACATTCACCATGCGGCTGGGGATTTTACAAAATATGTCGCATGCACCCTCCACCTAGCCATTTCCATTGCCCATTACCACAAAGACTAAGTGTCTTTTCCCACTACCATAATTTCAACCTGCGATTAACATTCTTCTACTTCCAGTTGCTCGAGTCTAGAGTTGTTGTGTTGATTATTCTTTCCCTTGCTTGTAGTACATAGGCCTGTACAAAACCCTAGTCTTTATTTTCCCTTGTGTGCATCTAGTGTGAGGATTTCACTTGCAATTAACATTGTTCTTGTCTCACCTACGATATCTTGTTGTTTTCTTGTGATATTATTCTTATTGCAATACATCCTCAAAACCCAATTTGCAAAGTTTATGCATTGATGTTTGGACGTGCCTGTCAATGTGTGGGGTTCTCGTTCTCTCCTTTGTTGTGTGAATATATTTGCAAAACCACAATTAAGATAGATTTAATTGAGAATAACATGTGCTCAAGTGACCCTGTAACTAACACAACCTAACAACAATGTGGTTGATATAAAAGGAAGATGGCTATTGAAGTATATGAACCACACTCTATGTGATTTGAATTTGAGTGATTTAAACTTGAAAGTTGGTACAAGTTGATATGATTTGATTTAAACTCGAAATTTGGTGCAAGTAGATATGATTTAATTGATAATATTCAATCACTTCAGAATATGAAGATGGATGAAATCACATATTTTTGAAGCTTCTCTCCCATTATTGATTTGGTATTTGTGTTATTCTCGTGACAAGTATCTAATAGGTCGTTAGAAGACTATGATCTATGTAGCATCATGGGTAAGGGATATATTTTTATAGACTTAGACCCTATCTTTGTATTGTATTTGTTCAATGTTACCATTAGAGCCTTCAGATTCAAGTTTTGTGTTGAAGTACAAACACTGCAAAGGGAGAATCTATAGGTGTGTTTCCATTTAAAAAAAAAATGATATTTTTTGATTGAATTGATGAAAGTAATGAATACTTGGTTGGTGTATATTTTTGGTCATCAAATGATATTGGCACTTGGACTTGAGGCTTTTCACTAGAAAATAATAGTTAAAGGGTAGAGAAATGGTTGAATGTCTTGGTTGGATGGTCCTTGTTGTTGGGGAGGAGCGCAATGTTTATGTACTAATAGACCACAACCACTTAATTGGGAAGCTTCAAGTATTATTATTTTATTTTTTTTCAAAGAAGGATTTTTTTTCCCAAGAAATTAAGGTTTTAAAATAGAATTTTACCTACAATTTTAAGCACTTTCGTTGAGGATTTTGATTATGTTGTATACCGGATCTATGTTAAGCATTTTCTTCTTTTTCAATTCTCTTAAGTTTTCCCTCCTTTGTAGTTTGGATAAATTAATCAATGCAATTTGTTAAACTTGTAAATAAATAAAAATATAATTAATAAAGGATGAAATGTGATGCGGGACAAAAGGATGGTCATAGTTACTTCAGGTATTGTTATTTTTATTGTTTACAACAAAGGAAATGTTTGGCTAAGAAATTAAGGGTTTGAAATAGAATTTTACCTGGAATTATTTCTTACAGAGGTTTAAAAAAATTGAGAAATCAACTCAAATCTCAAGGTCTAAATGTTAGGGACCCAACCTCACGAACGCAACACGTAAGTAGAATAATATATTTTCCATGTAATAAAGGCCAACATTAGTTTATAAGTCTTATTTAATAAATGTGAACAAGTCAATGTAAGAAGACCTAATAGAAGCTTCC
>SNQJ01S0054458.1:15101-30792 GCA_010110895.2 Picea sitchensis | reverse complement strand
TGTGAAGAATGATGAAGGGAAAGATGGATGAAAATATGACATTTATGAGCCCCAACACTCGGTACTCATCCTTGTGGAACCACAAGTTTGAAAAGTGGATGTGTGTGTACCACTCTCGATAACTCTACTCCTTTTAGAAGGCAAGAACTTGAAAACCGGTGGTAACTGTAACAACCGACGGGACCTGCGAGGAAGATGGTCCGACTCCACGATGACTTATGACTCTCCAACAAATAAAAATATATCCTAAGGCCAACTAGTAGTCAAAGAGCATACCAAAAAGTCAAACGGCCAATATGCATGCAAACGGGCTAAAGTGGCTAAGTGGCCTCCCTCGCTAAAGAAGGTATGTCTTGTCCAAGAGGGACCTGAGACTCCCTGCTAAAGTTTGGAGGTAACATAATCAGTTATAGGGACCTCATAGGATTAACAACCAGTCGGTCAGATCCCCCTGGAGAGGTAATCCTCCATAAAGGTTATGTGTTGTTCGACCCTTATTTGACTCAGGATACAAGCAGAATAACCCCTGCAAGTAACCTATGAGATACCTAAGTCAAGCAATTAATCAACCACTGTATAACTGATGCACAGGTGAGCAGTCGTAAGTCCGGATCACTGTATGGGTAGGGTAGAAAAGCCTGAAACCTTGAAAGCTTTGCCTCTCACAGAGGTATAGGTACTAGAAAGATCCCCATATATGAATAAATCCACATAAATATCTCTGACACTAGGTGAGTATCCAGGGGTTATCCCTTCAACTAACTTTGCACGACCTCATGATTAACTCCGATGTGAGCGGAGCCTCCTGATATTACCAATTATACAATGGACTTCTCAACTCCCTGTCTCAGACACATATGTTGATTTAATTGCCTTGGAGAAGTTTACTCACAATATCCTATTCCAAGGCACTAAATCCTATGCTAGTTTGTGCACCCTAAAAAATAAAATCGTGACTAATCAATTTTAGTTTAAAGCGTAAATTTTATTGACCGTGGTTACTCAAAAATGTATGGAAGTGAAACTCATGGTGTTATGAATCTACAAGAAAATAAATACGGATATAATGCAAAGTCTATCTTTAACTTTTAAATGAATGATACGCTAAATAAGAACAGTGCATTCTTCAATTTCAACTCTTCAATTCAGAAGTAAAATGCAATCTTTCACTAAATTTGCTAAGCTAATGATAAAGATTCCAAGATGGAAATGTCAACCAATGCAAAATGCCTATTTTTTGTATTTTCAATATACTAAAAAGAAAATGCATGGACTAATGAGCAACCTGATATATAAATTCTACTTTGTATAAAAGAAATAACTCGAGTAGAACACCAAGCAGACAAGAAAACATCCCAGATAACAAGGACAAATCAAAAAAGTGAAACAAAGAGAAAGACTCCGCCCAAAAATTCAACTCCAAACAAGTTTCTTGTCGTCCCAGATAATCTCAATAGGAACTATAGAGACCTAAGAAGGCTCAACAATTTTCAAATCCCACCCAGCAGTCACTAAACCAAGCAAACAAGCAAGGGGAAGTGGTATATGTGACTTTTCAGGAGCACATGGCGTATATACGCTTCTTGCAGTGAGACAACAAGCGTGTATACGCGACTATCAAGGAAAAAAGGGCGTATATGATTTAAAACAAGGCTAGGCAAGGGAAAAAGGTTGAAAACTCAAACTCGGAGTTAATAGAATCTGTCAAGCAGTGATACGACAAGAAATACAAAGGAAAAAGAGAAATGTAAGAAGAAAATGTACTTCAACCCTTAGAAGGAAGATCTCTCCCCAATGGAGTCGCCATTTTTGTTACAAGGAAAAAACTCTCTATGGCCAAGGGTAAACCATAACAGATAGGTATGACTGCAGAAATCAACTCAATTCCAACATGTGCTATATAAATTAATGTGCAATATAACAAAGAGGCCTACCTGGATCCAATGTTTGATGATGTTCCACCGTTGAGCACTTTGACCCAAAGCTTTATACCTGTAAGAAGTTCTCAACCAACTAGCAGAGAAATTACATAGTGATGATATAAAAGGGGTTATCACATCAGATAGCATAATTCATTAATAAACATTACAAACACACCCATGGATAATAATCATATATTTTCAAGATACCAATAGGACGGGAAAGGAGTATTTATATTAATAATTGATCAACAGAAGTGACAACATTACAGACTTCCATGTCGGCACGGTTCGAAACCAAGAAACCAAGTTCCTTCCAACTGGGTCTCCACCACTTCAATCCTCCGCCAAAGGCAAGCTCATAGGAAAGAGGCAATGAGGTCCTCTCAACAATAGGGAAAGATCTTGGGGGTTGAACACTGTGTTCAGACTTGAGGGACAAAGGGATGCAAACTCAATATGAAGTAATTTCTCCAGAGTAACTTTGCTTTCAAAGTTGAATGCTTTCTCCTCTTTTCCATAGCTCGAAATTGTTCTCTTATAACCTTCAGAATGCAACTGAAGGGCCGAGTTGGAATGTTTCCAGTATATTGAAGGCCAAGGATCAGAGATATTCTATCATGACATGGAAACCCGACCTCATTTTGCATTTTCGGGCACAAATCCCAATATACACGAGCTGTAGTGGAGCAGCAAGCGTATACGCATCTTGTATAACTAATAGGGAGCATATATGTGGAAAAATGTAAATTTTTAGCTCTGGATTCATCAAAAAGGGATGATAAGTCTGCATAGGGAAATGGAAAAAGGCCCTCTGTGCAAGATAGCAATGGTGAGGCAAATCTTGCTATAACACTTTTTCGTTAAGGGTTTCAGATCAAAGTCAAATATTATTTGTGTAGAATAAAAAGGAATTATTAATTCACTCATTATTTGATACTGCAAGTAGGGTGAAGAGGTGAAAATATGACTTAAATCTATCCAAATCTTTCAGTCCGAGAAGCTCAAATTGCTGCAAATATTTTTGATTTTATTATTAATGCTTTAAACTGCAAAATCCTACCAATGGATTGTCACAATTAAACATCAAACGCTCATAGGTATCAAGATGGAAATCGATAAGCAATGGAAAGAAATAAAAGGTGCTAATACATATGATTTTATGCATATTAAAAGTCCCGAGAAAAACCAATTCTATGTATAAAGTTATGGGTTATTTGCTACAACCATGTTTGTATTTACAGTTGCAGGGGTTTTTTATTTTATAAAGAATCGAGGGAGTGTCAACAAATTTCTGTGTAAAACTGCATCAAACTTTATATTTGGATTCTCAAGGATACAATCAGGGATTTTGATCAAATCTAAAGAGTCGAACGTTTCTACAGAAACACTTTCAAGTAGTTTCTTCTCACACAATTGGCACAAAATCAGTAGGTAGTTAAAGGATAGGGACACAGACGGCAGGCAGATCCAGATTTCTAGGCATTAAATTAGCAAACAGAAGCCCATATTTAGGACACTTGTTAGATGGAAAAAAAGTGGTAACTTCAAGGCCTAAAATCAGGAGATTGAATATCATTCCAAATTCCTCCAGACTCCTTCGCTCAAGACATTTTGCAACCGTTCCAGATTTGGTTTATTTTTAGAATATTAGTTAGTTTTTTGTTCCTAGAAACTAGTAACAACTTGAGCATGTAATTGGTATTTAAGAAATGTTATGTAATGTATCAAGCGTTGGGTCCAGAATATCGAGAGAGGTTCAGGAGAAGTTACCTTCTTATTTGTAAGCTAGAGGGGCATTGGTGTATGGATTCCTCTTAATTATTGAAGACTCGTGAGAGTTGTGTTATCAGAGCGTTAGATTTTGTCTTTTATTTCTTTTGTCTTCTTATTTGAAATAAATTGTAGGCATTTAGTATCAGTGATTGTTTATGATCTGTAGATTCATGAGCAGCAAGGGATCTGCTATAATTTCCTATAAGTCATTATTTTTATTCAAGTACATTGCATTCATTTTGCAGAGAAGATCCTTGCCTGGTGGATCTTTTGCTTTATGTTTTTCTTCTCCATTGCTCTTTCATCATCATAAAAGATTTTTGTCTGATGTGCAAATCAAGTGCCTTCAATCCATAGAGTGTTTACTTGAATCCATGCCTAATGGTGTAGCTTAATGATCTACAGTTTGTTTCCCTCTCTTTTTATCTTTTAGTCTTGTTGATCCACTCACTCATAAAACCAGTTTTAATTATTCATTTTCAAATGGGTACTTGCCTTACCCTATTACCAGTCTAAGGGTGACTCCTCGTGCTAACATTTTTGGCATCATTTTCGAGGAATGGATCCATGAATATATCTTCCCTGGGCTATATTCCAACGATTAGATCCAGTTTTTTATGGTGAACAAGGGCTGGTGAGATACTACAGACTGCATATTTCACCTAGCGGCTCAACGATAAGAAGACTCCACTGGAGGAATAATATGGCTAATAGAAAGTGTTGAGATTCAATAAGAAGATTCTAGTGAAAATTATGCACCTACACTAGGATGGAGCCTCAGGATATTTTTAGGTGTAAGTCTATTTTTAGATGATGAGAAAATTATATTTATAGATGATGTCTATTTATAGATGGTGAGAAAATTCTATTTATAGATGCATGTCGACTATTATTATCCCTTAATAATAGTTAGACAATAAATATTAGTCTATTCTCAATGAGCACTTGGAAATAGTTAACTGAAGTCGCAAATCAATTAGCTATAGGAAATTCGAGTTCAAAGGTTGACTAGTGGGACATGCAAGTTGAATTATTTGTAACTGAATGATTCGAAGTTGTAACAGAGTTGGATGTGTAGTTATGTGAGTTGTAAAGTAGTTTAAATCAGTTAAGTGAGTTAATCTCAATTGTACTAGTTGTAACTAAACTTACACTAGTGAGAGATCAGTGAATTAATTATTAATTAACTCACAATCAGTGGTCTCACATGCAATTGAATATTTACCATTGTTAACTACATGCATGTCAGATCCAATGGAGACCCGGTTGAGATAACAGGTGAAAGGGACAGTTTGACTATCAATTGTGACTTTAGTGGGTGCACTCATGCAACCACACACACATTGGATGTTCCCATGAGGATTTCACAACCTAGGAAAGAGGAATTCATGTATTGCAGGGATTTCCATTAGCAGGGATTGCGCGAAGGAGGCAGGCTATCTGGAAGCAGTAAATTGGCACATGAATTTGTCAATTTTTGTATGACAGTGTGAAATGATTGTATATTGTACTGAGAGCTATTGGATTAAAGTTTTGTATGATATTGTTTCATGATCCATGATATATACATAATATATGATAGTGGGGTTTTTAGCCTTATGATTTCCTAGTAAAAACATTTGTGTTATGTGTGATTGATCTTTCTTCTTGATATTGCAAGTGGTGATCGTGTTTTAAATTCCACAAGAATATTTATAGAAGTGATTCTATATTTAATAGTGGCATATAATTTTTATATCAGGAGAATCTAGGCAATACATAATTTGTATTAAAATTTCTACATGGTATCAGAGCACAGGAAATTGCAGAAGTTGAGTTTGTGATTGGATAGAATTCAAATTTGGAGAAAGACTTTCTTGGTGCTATAGTTGATTCAAGATCAAAATGGATTTCAATGGACTGAGTTTAGAGTATGCACTCGAGGGAAGATCAAACTATATTTCTTGGAAGGATAGGATGGAGGCAGTACTCGAAGACAATGGCTTGAAGGAATTCATTAACAAGGATGTTCCTAAGCCAGATGTTGCAAACGCTGCAAATATTTATGCATGGCAAAAGAAAGTGGAAAAGGAGAGGAGGATCATGTTGGAGGGAGTACGAGACCACATTGTCTCAAACCTCCATGGGAAAGCCACACCATATGCAATGTGGAATACTTTGACGGATCTATTCCAAAACAACAATGACAATAGGAAATTGGCACTCAAAGATAAACTCAGGAAGATCAATATAGAGAAGGGCGAATCCATTCCAAAATATCTCATGAAGTTTGTCCAATGTCAGGATGAGCTGGGGAGTGTGGGAATAACAGTCATTGATGATGATTTGGTGATCTTTTCTCTCCTAGGACTTCCCAAAAATTGGCACAGTTATCAAGACTCTGTCAATGGAAGGGAAAAATTGCCAGATTGGGAACGACTATGGTCGGATTTGGTGCAGGAGGAGTTCAGGTGAAACACTAGAGATGGCTCTTCATCAAAGCATGATGATGAAGATGATTTTTCTTTGGTTACCAAGGAAATGAAAGGTAAAGGGAATAAATTCCATTCAAAATACGAGTCTAAAGGCAAGAAGCTGGATTTGTCCAAAGTGAAGTGTTTTCACTGTCATGAACATGGGCATCTCGCTATTAACTTTCCACAGATGAAGAAGAACAAGAAGGTTGTTGGAGTTGAAGCCGGTGAGGCCCTTGCCTTGCAATTTGAACTTGACTTCTCCTTGATTGCATGCATGGCGTCAAGTGCATTGGGATCAGTGTGGTATTTGGATAGTGGTGCTTCCTTCCACATGACGGGAAATGAGGAGATTTTCAGTGACTTGGAAGAGAGAGATCTAAAAATGCATATAGATATGGGTGATGATGGAAGATACAGTGTGACTGTCATTGATACCATTACCTTTCAGAGGGAGACAGGTAAACCATTTCAATTGAAATATGTTATGCATTTTTCAGTTCTGAAAAAAAACTTGGTCTCAGTAGCAATGTTGGAGGATAGAGGCTATGATGTTGTTTTCAGTGATGGAAAATCCTTCCTGTGACATAAAACAATGGGTCAAGTCAAGAATATTGGGATTAAAGTTACGAATATCTACAAGTTGGAGGTAGATGGTTGCGTTGCCATGATGGGCAAGGCAGAAAATGTTGTGAGCCAGGATGAGGGCGAATTATGGCATAGGCGATTGGGCCATCTTAATCATGGAGCCTTGAAAATCATGCAGAAAATATCTACTAGAATTCCAATGGGAACACTTTCTCAGTTAGATCAGTGCAAAGGTTGCACCATGGGGAAGTATGTAAATTCCACCTTTCATGAAAAGGAGAACCATGCTTTGGTGATCCTGGAGAGAATTCACATAGATGTGTGTGGACCATTCTCGGTTGCTTCAACAACAAAACATAATTATTATGTTATTTTTGTTGATTACTTTTCTCGTAAATGTTGGATCTTCTTCATGTAGAACAAGGATCAAACATTCTCAAAGTTCTGTGAGTTTAAAGCATTGATGGAGAAAGAGTCGGGGAAGCAAGTGAAGGCTCTAAGGAGCGATAATGGTGGAGAATACATATATAATGAATTCAAATACTTCTGTAGCGAAAAAGGAATTCGAAGAGAACTCATAGCACCTCATAATCCACAACAAAATGGGGTCGTGAAGAGGAAGAACAAAACGATCGTGGGTGAAACACGAGCGATGTTGCATGATCAAGGGCTACCAATGAATTTGTGGGAGGAATCATGCAACAATGCGATTTATATGCAAAACCATTGTCCTCATAGAGTATGTGGCATGAGTACACCTGAAGAAGCTTTCACTGGTAAGAAACCTAATGTTTTTCATTTTAATATTTTTGGCTCATCTGTTTATGTGCATGTGACCAAGAACGTCGGGAAGAATTTGGAGCTAACTGATGAAGTTGGGATATTTGTGGGGTACACAGAAACACCCCATAATTATCATGTGTATTTTCCTAACAATAAGATGACTATTATGTGAAGGGATATAAAATTCGATGAAGGGAAATCCATGTGGTTGTCACTTGAGAGGGAGCTAGACTTGCATACAGAGGAGGAACTGTTGGTTCCCAAAGATGTGGATCAGCCACATGAGGAGGTTCATGGAGTGGAGGAAGCCACTCATGCAGAGCCATCCATCAGAAATGGTAGAAATCACACCACGGAAGCTGATAGATTGAGACTAGATATTGCACAAAATGTGGGAGCCCCTACTTCTCAGCGTGTTGACGGGCAAAAAATGATCGTCTGTCAATTGGAAGAACAAGTCTGGTCTGGGGTTGTCTAATTAACCCAAGCCGTTTGGTATGAATCGTTATGATGGGTTTAATGGCTCTGTTGGCCAATCGAAAAGTCCTAAAAGAAACAAATAAATAAATAAAGGAAAGAAATAACTAACTAATTACTAATCACTGATATATATATATATATATATATATATATGTACACGTATGTATATAACTATTTTAAATAATATTTACACAACAGATCTATTTCTCTAATTTATGTGCATGTTATACAACTTGTGAGTTTTAATCTGAACTCACGGAAATCTATGAAAATATGGTTCTTTTGACAAAAATAGATAAAGAAAACAAAAATAAACTATTTCTTTTGTTTTTTGTTTTTTATATCTCTATGTATCTGTAAGATTAAATATCAAACATACTATGGAAGAAGAATATGTAGACAGTGAAAAACAGACCACATATAAGAGTTTCGAAAATAAACAAACAAATAAAAGAAACAAACTAACCTATTAATGAGTTGATCAGTATGTATCCGATGTTTGTATGATCATGAATTGTCCATACAGTCTGCCCATGAGATAAATTTGCAGTGAACCTTTATGTTGTTCGAAATAAATGCCTAACAATATATCGACTGCTAGATTTTGATGATAGAACGACAAGATGCAAATAATAACTGTGATATTTATGACTGCGGGCAATTATACATAAGATAAATCTAATTGTAACACTTTCTTTTAATCATTCAACAAGATTAAGATAAACCTTATCATTTGAATTGAACGATCAATCACTATTTTCATATAATTGAAGCATAAAATTGTGGACTGTATGAAAGAAATTATCTTGACGACATAATAATTTGTGAAGACTAAAGCTATCAACAATTATCGAATTATCAAGATAAACAAACCATAGACAACAACAATATTTACAGATAGCTAAAGCAGAAATGTAAACATATGTTTTGTCCAAATTTCTGTATAAGTTGTCCACCTTCAGCCCCAGGCCAAGATGTCTTGGTTACAAAAAAAATGAGTTTTTAAAGCCTTCAGAAAGGTAAATGTCTCATCTTCTGAGATCATATATTGATTACAAAAATAGAGAGGGGGATATAACCACCCAGATCATACAAAATCTTCTAAAGCTAAAAAAAGTTTTTTACTATTTATACAAAAAGGATCATAACAAGCCCCAAAAATATTTCAGATTACTTGGTCACCATCAACTCCTATATATCCTGAAAAGAAAAGATAAAATAGAGAAATTTAGATACATATTTAACCATAATTTTGCAAATTTCAAATTAGGAAAAGCCTGGCTACAGAATCTATTGATTCTGTAGCTAGTCTATTTATTTATTTTTTAAATGAAATCTAATCTATTCAATAAAAAAAATAATCTAATTTATTTTAATAAACAAAATATAACACTATTTTAAGAAAAAAGAAATCCTACCTTAACTGTAAAATCAAATCATATCACATGATCTCAGAATTTATTATTGTTGTTGCAGTCTCAACATTTTTTAAAATGACATTCCCTGTAGTTTTCATGCGTTTCCCTTGTTTCTGAATGATATACTGGAGGCTGCAAATTTCATTCTTTAATGGGTCGACTTGGTCATTAAGGGCTTTGATCTGTGACTGTAAATAGGTATATCGGTGTAGTACTTGTCAATCCATAATAGGTAAGCTTCACATTGTGGTTGTGTGATAGTCACTTGAGAATTCCCATGGTTGTGCATCAAAATTTCCCCAACATGGACTGTATATTTGTTACCCAATTTAATACCAGGAAACCCTTCACTATGTTTCAGACAAGGCGGTATATTGTCCACGAAGTTGTAAGACTGATCAAGATTTGGTTGGAAAGAAAGAGGGTCTTCTTCAGTAAGAAATCTATCAATTTTGGAATCCAAACTCTCATGGATCTCGATCATCTTGATCGAGCTCACATGAGGGTTTGAATTCTTTCAAAACTTCCTCGAAATCAACCTTCAAGCTCTCTTATTTTTAAAACCCAAATCAGCATCACCTTTAGACATTTTTCCTGTAGGTCTGTTTGAATTTTTAACAGAGTCATTAGGTTGTGCAACTTGCTCACAGGCCTGCTCAATAACTTTTGGGTCGGGTAAAGGCTTGTTGTGGGAGGTTGTAACATAGGCCTGGGTAGATGAGGGGAGTGTTGTAGGATAGAATATGGTTTCCTCATTTACAGGCTTGTCAATCTCTTCAGCGTTGGGGTTAGAGAAACCATTTCTGGTTAAAAATGAATCTCAATCATCGTTCTACAACTTCAATTGATGTACAAACATAATTCTTATTAAACCGTGGTGGAAAAGGCTTGAATCCAAACGTTTCTTTTTATACCTCTTAGCCATTTTGTAAAGGCTCATCCACAGATAATAAGGCATGTTTAAAGGAAACCCTATGAAATTCATGAGCAGACGCAGATGATAAAGAAACACAAGACCAAAACGGCCTTCACAAGTGACAAATTGTTTCAACACTGCAAGCAGACCATGCCATCGGGATTTCAATAAGGAGACTAGCATACCTTTGTCACAACCATTGATCTTCCGAGATGTAAAGAAAAGACTCCATGGAACCTCTTCTACCTTAGCATTCTTGAACCACTTCTACCTGCTTGTAGGGAGTCCTGTTGCTTGGCTTAAAAAGTCCTCTGTGACTTCGAGTTGAATGTCCCCCACCTTAGCTCTACATCCATCGAATGAGAGAGTGAATTCCTAAGCATTCTGTAGGTTGAAACCATGGAATTTTTCAAGGAAAACGAGCCAACCATTACCCTCGAGATCCTCTCTAGCATCATCGCATAGAAGCAAGGTCTGAGTGTCGTTAGGTTCGACTCTAAAAAATGGAGCCATTTCAACATCTACAGGCAATCACCCAAACAGTGTGTATCGAGGGTGTGTAAAAGCAGACAAGAGGTATACTCCAGGCCCGAAAATCATCAACAGTCTGTGGCGTATGAGCAGAAAATCATAATGAAAAGATAGGCATTGTTTGAAATGAATGTGAGGGGTGTTGCAAAGCCCAAGACCAATCTTCAAAATGATGGGCTTACTGTAATCGTATTTCCACCTCTCATAAAGTACAAGCCACGACCAAAGCATTAAAATAAAAATGAGTGCGCAACATAGTGGGTTCGGTCATAAAATTTGGGAGAGTGAAACTTGTAAACCAAAACCTAGTGATGAGGGAACATATGACCAATAACCATATAAAAACATATCAATGCTCAAATTAAAAGGTCCTTTGTTGATACCAACAACAATCAATAAGCATTCTTGACATTCGAGGAATCAAAACAAAGAGAATAATCTTCATAGCAAGGAACAAGGCTTCATTAATAAAAATTGTAGAGCAATTTTGTCTTTCATAAACCTTTCAAATAGAGTGGTAANTATTTTCATATAATTGAAGCATAAAATTGTGGACTGTATGAAAGAAATTATCTTGACGACATAATAATTTGTGAAGACTAAAGCTATCAACAATTATCGAATTATCAAGATAAACAAACCATAGACAACAACAATATTTACAGATAGCTAAAGCAGAAATGTAAACATATGTTTTGTCCAAATTTCTGTATAAGTTGTCCACCTTCAGCCCCAGGCCAAGATGTCTTGGTTACAAAAAAAATGAGTTTTTAAAGCCTTCAGAAAGGTAAATGTCTCATCTTCTGAGATCATATATTGATTACAAAAATAGAGAGGGGGATATAACCACCCAGATCATACAAAATCTTCTAAAGCTAAAAAAAGTTTTTTACTATTTATACAAAAAGGATCATAACAAGCCCCAAAAATATTTCAGATTACTTGGTCACCATCAACTCCTATATATCCTGAAAAGAAAAGATAAAATAGAGAAATTTAGATACATATTTAACCATAATTTTGCAAATTTCAAATTAGGAAAAGCCTGGCTACAGAATCTATTGATTCTGTAGCTAGTCTATTTATTTATTTTTTAAATGAAATCTAATCTATTCAATAAAAAAAATAATCTAATTTATTTTAATAAACAAAATATAACACTATTTTAAGAAAAAAGAAATCCTACCTTAACTGTAAAATCAAATCATATCACATGATCTCAGAATTTATTATTGTTGTTGCAGTCTCAACATTTTTTAAAATGACATTCCCTGTAGTTTTCATGCGTTTCCCTTGTTTCTGAATGATATACTGGAGGCTGCAAATTTCATTCTTTAATGGGTCGACTTGGTCATTAAGGGCTTTGATCTGTGACTGTAAATAGGTATATCGGTGTAGTACTTGTCAATCCATAATAGGTAAGCTTCACATTGTGGTTGTGTGATAGTCACTTGAGAATTCCCATGGTTGTGCATCAAAATTTCCCCAACATGGACTGTATATTTGTTACCCAATTTAATACCAGGAAACCCTTCACTATGTTTCAGACAAGGCGGTATATTGTCCACGAAGTTGTAAGACTGATCAAGATTTGGTTGGAAAGAAAGAGGGTCTTCTTCAGTAAGAAATCTATCAATTTTGGAATCCAAACTCTCATGGATCTCGATCATCTTGATCGAGCTCACATGAGGGTTTGAATTCTTTCAAAACTTCCTCGAAATCAACCTTCAAGCTCTCTTATTTTTAAAACCCAAATCAGCATCACCTTTAGACATTTTTCCTGTAGGTCTGTTTGAATTTTTAACAGAGTCATTAGGTTGTGCAACTTGCTCACAGGCCTGCTCAATAACTTTTGGGTCGGGTAAAGGCTTGTTGTGGGAGGTTGTAACATAGGCCTGGGTAGATGAGGGGAGTGTTGTAGGATAGAATATGGTTTCCTCATTTACAGGCTTGTCAATCTCTTCAGCGTTGGGGTTAGAGAAACCATTTCTGGTTAAAAATGAATCTCAATCATCGTTCTACAACTTCAATTGATGTACAAACATAATTCTTATTAAACCGTGGTGGAAAAGGCTTGAATCCAAACGTTTCTTTTTATACCTCTTAGCCATTTTGTAAAGGCTCATCCACAGATAATAAGGCATGTTTAAAGGAAACCCTATGAAATTCATGAGCAGACGCAGATGATAAAGAAACACAAGACCAAAACGGCCTTCACAAGTGACAAATTGTTTCAACACTGCAAGCAGACCATGCCATCGGGATTTCAATAAGGAGACTAGCATACCTTTGTCACAACCATTGATCTTCCGAGATGTAAAGAAAAGACTCCATGGAACCTCTTCTACCTTAGCATTCTTGAACCACTTCTACCTGCTTGTAGGGAGTCCTGTTGCTTGGCTTAAAAAGTCCTCTGTGACTTCGAGTTGAATGTCCCCCACCTTAGCTCTACATCCATCGAATGAGAGAGTGAATTCCTAAGCATTCTGTAGGTTGAAACCATGGAATTTTTCAAGGAAAACGAGCCAACCATTACCCTCGAGATCCTCTCTAGCATCATCGCATAGAAGCAAGGTCTGAGTGTCGTTAGGTTCGACTCTAAAAAATGGAGCCATTTCAACATCTACAGGCAATCACCCAAACAGTGTGTATCGAGGGTGTGTAAAAGCAGACAAGAGGTATACTCCAGGCCCGAAAATCATCAACAGTCTGTGGCGTATGAGCAGAAAATCATAATGAAAAGATAGGCATTGTTTGAAATGAATGTGAGGGGTGTTGCAAAGCCCAAGACCAATCTTCAAAATGATGGGCTTACTGTAATCGTATTTCCACCTCTCATAAAGTACAAGCCACGACCAAAGCATTAAAATAAAAATGAGTGCGCAACATAGTGGGTTCGGTCATAAAATTTGGGAGAGTGAAACTTGTAAACCAAAACCTAGTGATGAGGGAACATATGACCAATAACCATATAAAAACATATCAATGCTCAAATTAAAAGGTCCTTTGTTGATACCAACAACAATCAATAAGCATTCTTGACATTCGAGGAATCAAAACAAAGAGAATAATCTTCATAGCAAGGAACAAGGCTTCATTAATAAAAATTGTAGAGCAATTTTGTCTTTCATAAACCTTTCAAATAGAGTGGTAATACAGTCGTAAGTTTTAATGCTTTGTTTTCATGCTTTCAGTCATGAACGAAGCATGAAAACAAAAATGCTAGGAAAAAACAAAAACTTACAAATGTCATTTCGTAAATCGCTTATGAAGAACAGATAAATGAACGACTCCAGTTAGGCAGCTACATAGATCATTTATTTGATATAAAAAGTTAAAAACATGTTGGGCTTCCAACATAGCACAAACAAAGACAGTCTCATGATCGATTTACTGGATACATGGCTCTCATGAAAAAATGTATTGTGAGTGAACCATATTCCTTTCAGGAAGCAGTGCAGGATCCCACTTAGGTTGATGCAATGGTGGAGGAGTATGACTCCATTGTCAAAAATAGTGCATGGGAAATTGTCCCAAGACCTGTTGAAAAATCAGTGGTAGGTTTGAGATGGATCTACAAGGGTAAGCTTTTAATCATTGTTCTTTATGTTGATTATTTCATATTGACTGGTGATGAGCAGTTGATACACTCATGCAAGGAGGACCTTGAAAAGGAGTCTGAGATGAAGGATATGGGCCCCCTTCATTACTTCCTTGGATTGGAAATATGGTAGCAAGATGGTGAACATTTTGTGTCTCAAGGAAAGTATGCAAGGGAGATACTGGGTAAGTTTCACATGGAGGGCAGCAAACCCATGGATACTCCTCTTCTAGGAAACTGGAAGAAAGAGGATACTACTTCTGGAGAGGTAGTGGATGCTATTGTCTATCGACAGTTAGTGGGTTCACTAATGTATCTAGTGAACACAAGACCGAACATTTACTATGTGGGTAACCAGCTGAGTCAAGCAATGGTTAAGCCTACCAAGTTCTTTTGGAAGGTAGGTAAGCATGTCCTGAGATACCTGAGGGGCACATCTGAGTATGGATTATCGTACAGACAGATGGATGAGGTGAAGGTGTATGGCTTCACAGATGCAGATTGGGAAGGAATCCCAACAGACATAAAGAGCACATCAGGGGGGATCTTTAGTATCAGATCTATAGTTGTTTCTTGGTACAATAGGAAACATAGATCTGTGGCACTCAGTTCAGCGGAAGTGGAATACATGGCAGTGATTCAAGCTGCATGTGAGGCTATCTGGATGAGAAATATCTGGGTTGGTTTGTTTGGTTCTCATTTAGATCCAACAGTGATTCATTGTTATAATCAGAGTTGCATTAAACTCTCGATTAATCCCGTGTTTCATGATAGATCTAAGCATATAGATATATGGTATCATCATATCAGATATTGTGTGCAACAAAATATCATGTTGCTTCAGTACATTCCTATGGAATATTAGGATGTGGACATTCTGACGAAGGCACTCACCAGGAGAAAATTTGAATACCATAGAGACAGGATCAGGGTAAAGGATAATCCATTTCTTGTTGAGAGGGAGTGTTGAGATTCAACAAGAAGATCCTAGTGAAAATTATGCACGTATACTAGGATGGAGCCTCAGGCTATTTTTAGGTGGAAGTCTATTTTTAGATGATGAGCAAATTCTATTTATATATGATGTCTATTTATAGATGGTGAGCGAATTCTATTTATAGATGTATGTTGACTATTATTGTCCCTTAATAATAGTTGGACAATAAATATTAGTCTATTCTCAATGAGCACTTGGAAATAGTTAACTAAAGTGGAAAATTAGTTAG
>SNQJ01S0054458.1:0-11502 GCA_010110895.2 Picea sitchensis | reverse complement strand
CTTCACATATTCCTACACATTACAAAGCTCACACATATTTGAGATATATATGAAAACATGTTGATTTTCTAACATTTAATCACAAATTCCTTTTAAATACTAAAATGAATAAAGTGGAGAACAATAAGGTGAAACCCAAGTATGTTGATGGAAATGATATCGTGAAAGGTTAATGGGGCGATGAAATGTGAAGAATGATGAAGGGAAAGATGGATGAAAATATGACATTTATGAGCCCCAACACTTGGTACTCATCCTTGTGGAACCACAAGTCTGAAAAGTGGATGTGTGTGTACCACTCTTGATAACTCTACACCTTTTAGAAGGAAAGAACTTGAAAACCGGTGGTAACTGTAACAACCGACGGGACCTGCGAGGAAGATGGTCTGACTCCACAATGACTTATGACTCTCCAACAAATAAAAATATATCCTAAGGCCAACTAGTAGTCAAAGAGCATACCAAAAAGTCAAACGGCCAATATGCATGCAAACGGGCTAAAGTGGCTAAGTGGCCTCCCTCACTAAAGAAGGTATGTCTTGTCCAAGAGGGACCTGAGACTCCCTGCTAAAGTTTGGAGGTAACAGAATCAGTTATAAGGGCCCTCATAGGATTAACAACCAGTCGTTCAGATCCCCCTGGAGAGGTAATCCTCCATAAAGTCTATGTGTTGTTCGACCCCTATTTGACTTAGGATACAAGTAGAATAACCCCTGCAAGTAACCTATGAGATACCTAAGTCAAGCAATTAATCAACCACTGTATAACTGATGCACAGGTGATCAGTCGTAAGTCCGGATCGCCGTATGGGTAGGGTAGAAAACCCGAAACCTTGAAAGCACTGCCTCTCATAGAGGTATAGGTACTAGAAAGATCCGCAAATACGAATAAATCCACAGAAATATCTCTAACACTAGGTGAGTATCCAGGGGTTATCCCTTCAACTAACTTCGCACAACCTCATGATTAGCTTCAGTGTGAGCAGAGCCTCCTAATATTACAAATTATACAATGGACTTCTCAACTCCCTGTCTCAGACACATATGTTGATTTAATTGCCTTGGAGAAGTTTACTCACAATATCCTATTCCAAGGAACTAAATCCTATGCTAGTTTGTGCACCCTAAAAAATAAAATCGTGACTAATCAATTTTAGTTTAAAGCGTAAATTTTATTGACCGTGGTTACTCAAAAATGTATGGAAGTGAAACTCATGGTGTTATGAATCTACAAGAAAATAAATACATATATAATGCAAAGTCTATCTTTAACTTTTGAATGAATGATATGCTAAATAAGAATAGTGCATTCTTCAATTTCAACTCTTCAATTCATAAGTAAAATGCAATCTTTCACTAAATTTGCTAATCTAATGATAAATATTCCAAGACGGAAATGTCAACCAATGCAAAATGCCTATTTTTTGTATTTTCAATATACTAAAAAGAAAATGCATGGACTAATGAGAAACCTGATATATAAATTCTACTTTGTATAAAAGAAATAACTCGAGCAGAACACCAAGCAGCCAAGAAAACATCCCAGATAACAAGGACAAATCAAAAAATTAAAACAAAGAGAAAGACTCTGCCACTCCAAACAGGTTTCCTATCATCCCAGATAATCTCAACAAGAACTATAGAGACCTAAGAAGGCTCAACAATTTTCAAATCCCACCCAGCAGTCACTAAACCAAGCAAACAAGCAAGGGGAAGTGGTATATGTGACTGTTCAGGAGAACATGGCATATATACGCTTCTTGCAGTGAGACAACAAGCGTGTATACGCGACTATCAAGGAAAAAAGGGCGTATATGCTTTAAATCAAGGCCAGGCAAGGGAAAAAGGTTGAAAACTCAGACTCGGAGTTAACAGAATCTGTCAAGTAGTGATACGACAAGAAATACAAAGGAAAAAGAGAAATGTAAGAAGAAAAAGTACTTCAACCCTTAGAAGGAAGATCTCTCCCCAATGGAGTTGCCATTTTTGTTACAAGGGAAAAACTCTCTATGGCCAAGGGTAAACCATAACAAACATGTATGACTGCAGAAATAAACTCAATTCTAACATGTCCTATATAAACTAATGTGCAATATAAGAAAGAGGCCTACCTGGATCCAACGTTTGACGATGTTCCATCATTGAGCACTTTGACCCAAAGCTTTATACCTATAGAAGTTCTTAACCAACTAGCAGAGAAATTACATAGTGATGATATAAAAGGGGTTAGCACATCAGATAGCATAATCCATTAATAAACATTGCAAACACACCCATGGATAATAATCATATATTTGCAAGATACCAATAGGACAGGAAAGGAGTATTTATATTAATAATTGATCAACAGAAGTGACAACATTACAGACTTCCATGTCGGCACGGTTCGAAACCAAGAAACCAAGTTCCTTCCAACTGGGTCTCCACCACTTCAATCCTCCGCCAAAGGAAAGCTCATAGGAAAGAGGCAATGATGTCCTCTCAACAATAGGGAAAGATCTTGGGGTTTGAACACTGTGTTCAGACTTGAGGGACAAAGGGATGCAGACTCAATATGAACTAATTTCTCCAGAGTAACTTTGCTTTCAAAGTTGAATTCTTTCTCCTCTTTTCCATAGCTCGAAATTGTTCTCTTATAGCCTTCAGAATGAAACTGAAGGGCCGAGTTGGAATGTTTCCAGTATATGGAAGGCCAAGCATCAGAGATCTTCTGTTGTGACATAGAAACCCGACCTCATTTTGCATTTTCTGGCACAAATCCCAATATACACGAGCTGTAGTGGAGCAGCAAGCGTATACGCATCTTGTATAACTAATAGGGAGCATATATGTGGACAAATGTATATTTTTAGCTCTGGATTCATCAAAAAGGGATGATAAGTCTGCATAGGGAAATGGAAAAAGGCCCTCTGTGCAAGATAGTAATGGTGAGGCAAATCTTGCTATAACACCTTTTCGTTAAGGGTTTCAGATCAAAGTCAAATATTATCTGTGTAGAATAAAAACGAATTATTAATTCACTCATTATTTGATACTGCAAGTAGGGTGAAGAGGTGAAAATATGACTTAAAGCTATCCAAATCTTTCAGTCCGAGAAGCTCAAATTGCTGCAAATATTTTTTATTTTATTATTAATGCTTTAAACTGCAAAATCCTGCCAATGGATTGTCACAATTAAACATCAAACGCTCATAGGTATCAAGTTGGGAATCGATAAGCAATGGAAAGAAATAAAATGTGCTAATACATATGATTTTATGCATATTAAAAGTCTCGAGAAAAACCAATTCTATGTATAAAGTTATGGGTTATTTGCTACAACCATGTTTGTATTTACAGTTGCAGGGGTTTTTTTATTTTATAAGGAATCGAGGGAGTGTTAACAAATTTCTGTGTAAAACTGTATCAACCTTTATATTTGGATTCTCAAGGATAGAATCAGGGATTTTGAGCAAATCTAAAGATTCGAAAGTTTCTACGGAAACACTTTCAAGTAGTTTCTTCTCACACAATTGGCACAAAATCAGTAGGTAGTTAAAGGATAGGGACACAGAGGGCAGGCAGATCCAGATTTCTAGGTATTAAATTAGCAGACAGAAGCCCATATTTAGGACACTTGTTAGATGGAAAAAAAGTGGTAACTTCAAGGCCTAAAATCAGGAGATTGAAGATCATTCCAAATTCCTCCAGACTCCTTCACTCAAGAAATTTTGCGACCGTTCTAGATTTGGTTTATTTTTAGAATATTAGTTAGTTTTTTGTTCCTAGAAACTAGTAACAACTTGAGCACGTAATTGGTATTTAAGAAATGTTATGTAATGTATCAAGGGTTGGGTCCATAATATCGAGAGGTTCAGGAGAAGTTACCTGCTTATTTGTAAGCTAGAGGGGCATTGGTGTATGGATTCCTCTTAATTATTGAAGACTCATGAGAGTTGTGTTATCAGAGTGTTAGATTTTGTCTTTTATTTCTTTTGTCTTCTTATTTGAAATAAATTGTAGGCATTTAGTATCAGTGATTGTTTTTGATTTGTAGATTCATGAGCAGCAAGGGATCTGCTATAATTTCCTATAAGTCATTATTTTTATTCAAGTACGTTGCATTCATTTTGCAGAGAAGATCCTTGCCTGGTGGATCTTCTGCTTTATGTTTTTCTTCTCCATTGCTCTTTCATCATCATATAAGATTTTTGTCTGATGTGCAAATCAAGTGCCTTCAATCCATAGAGTGTTTACTTGAATCCATGCCCAATGGTGTAGCTTAATGATCTGCAGTTTGTTTTCCTCTCTTTTTATCTTTTAGTCTTGTTGATCCACTCACTCATAAAACTAGTTTTAATTATTCATTTTCAAATGGGTACTTGCCTTACCCTATTACCAGTCTAAGGGTGACTCCTCGTGCTAACATTTTTGGCATCATTTTCGAGGAATGGATCCATGAATATATCTTCCCTGGGCTATATTCCAACGATTAGATCCAGTTTTTTATGGTGAACAAGGGCTGGTGAGATACTACAGATTGCATATTTCACCTAGCGTCTCAATGATAAGAAGACTCCACTGGAGGAATAATATGGCTAATAGAAAGTGTTGAGATTCAATAAGAAGATTCTAGTGAAAATTATGCACCTACACTAGGATGGAGCCTCAGGCTATTTTTAGGTGTAAGTCTATTTTTAGATGATGAGAAAATTCTATTTATAGATAGTGAGAAAATTCTATTTATAGATGCATGTCGACTATTATTATCCCTTAATAATAGTTGGACAATAAATATTAGTCTATTCTCAATGAGCACTTGGAAATAGTTAACTGAAGTCGCAAATCAATTAGCTATAGAAAATTCAAGTTCAAAGGTTGACTGGTGGGACATGCAAGTTGAATTATTTGTAACTGAGTGATTCGAAGTTGTAACAGAGTTGGATGTGTAGTTATGTGAGTTGTAAATTAGTTTAAATCAGTTAAGTGAGTTAAGATCAATTGTACTAGTTGTAACTAAACTTACACTAGTGAGAGATCAGTGAATTAATTATTAATTAACTCACAATCAGTGGTCTCACATGCAACTGAAGATTTACCATTGTTAACTACATGCATGTCAGATCCAATGGAGACCCAGTTGAGATAACAGGTGAAAGGGACAGTTTGACTATCAATTGTGACTTTAGTGGGTTCACTCATGCAACCACACACACATTGGATGTTCCCATGAGGATTTCACAACCTAGGAAAGAGGAATTTATGTATTGCAGGGATTGCGTGAAGGAGGCAGGCTATCTGGAAGTAGTAAATTGGCACATGAATTTGTCAATTTTTGTATGACAGTGTGAGATGATTGTATATTGTACTGAGAGCTATTGGATTAAATTTTTGTATGATATTGTTTCATGATCCATGATATATACATAATATATGATAGTGGGGTTTTTCGCTTTATGATTTCCCAGTAAAAACATTTGTGTTATGTGTGATTGATCTTTCTTCTTGATATTGCAAGTGGTGATCGTGTTTTAAATTCCCCAAGAATATTTATATAAGTGATTCTATATTTAATAGTGGCATATAATTTTTATATCGGGAGAATCCAGGCAATACATAATTTGTATTAAAATTTCAAAATGGTATCAGAGCACAGGAAATTGCAGAAGTTGAGTTTGTGATTGGATAGAATTCGAATTTGGAGAAAGACTTTCTTGGTGCTATAGTTGATTCAAGATAAAAATGGATTTCAATGGACTGAGGTTAGAGTATGCACTCGAGGGAAGCTCAAACTATATTTCTTGAAAGGATAGGATGGAGGTAGTACTCGAAGACAATGGATTGAAGGAATTCATTGACAAGGATGTTCCTAAGCCAGATGTTGCAAACGCTGCAAATATTTATGCATGGAAAAAGAAAGTGGAAAAGGAGAGGAGGATCATGTTGGAGGGATTACAAGACCACGTTGTCTCAAACCTCCATGGGAAATCCACACCATATGCAATGTGGAATACTTTGACGGATCTATTCCAAAACAACAGCGACAATAGGAAATTGGCACTCAAAGATAAACTCAGGAAGATCAAGATGGAGAAGGGAGAATCCATTCCAAAATATCTCATGAAGTTTGTCCAATGTCAGGATGAGCTGGGGAGTGTGGGAATAACAGTCATTGATGATGATTTGGTGAGCTTGTCTCTCCTAGGACTTCCCAAAAATTGGCACAGTTATCAAGACTCTGTTAATGGAAGGGAAAAATTGCCAGATTGGGAACGACTATGGTCGGATTTGGTGCAGGAGGAGTTCAGGTGGAACACTAGAGATGGCTCTTCATCAAATCATGATGATGAAGAGGATTTTTCTTTGGTTACCAAGGAAAGGAAAGGTAAAGGGAAGAAATTCCATTCAAAATCCGAGTCTAAAGGCAAGAAGCTGGATTTGTCCAAAGTGAAGTGTTTTCACTGTCATGAACATGGGCATCTCGCTATTAACTTTCCATAGATGAAGAAGAAAAAGAAGGTTGTTGGAGTTGAAGCTGGTGAGGCCCTTGCCTTGCAATTTGAACTTGACTTCTCCTTGATCGCATGCATGGCGTCAAGTGCATTGGGATCGGTGTGGTATTTGGATAGTGGCGCTTCCTTCCACATGACGGGAGATGAGGAGATTTTCAGTGACTTGGAAGAGAGAGATCTCAAAATGCATATAAATATGGGTGACGATGGAAGATGCAGTGTGACTGTCATTTGTACCATTACCTTTCAGAGGGAGATAGGTAAACCATTTCAATTGAAAGATGTTATGCATTTTCCAGGTCTGAAGAAAAACTTGGTCTCAGTAGCAATGTTGGAGGACAGAGGCTATGATGTTGTTTTCAGCGATGGAAAAGCCTTCCTGTGACATAAAACAATGGGTCAAGTCAAGAATATTGGGATTCAAGTTAAGAATATCTACAAGTTGGAGGTAGATGGCTGCATTGCCATGATGGGCAAGGCAGAAAAAGTTGTGAGCCAGGATGAGGGTGAATTATGGCATAGGCGATTGGGCCATCTTAATCATGGAGCCTTGAAAATCATGCAGAAAATATCTACTAGAATTCCAATGGGAACACTTTCTCAGTTAGATCAGTGCAAAGGCTGCACCATGGGGAAGTATGTAAAGTCCACCTTTCATGAAAAGGAGAACCATGCTTTGGTGATCCTGGAGAGAATTCACATAGATGTGTGTGGACCATTCTTGGTTGCTTCAACAACAAAAAATAAGTATTATGTTATTTTGTTGATTACTTTTCTCGTAAATGTTGGATCTTCTTCATGCAAAAGAAGGATCAAACATTCTCAAAGTTCTGTGAGTTTAAAGCATTGATGGAGAAAGAGTCGGGGAAGAAAGTGAAGGCTCTGAGGAGCGATAATGGTGGAGAATACATATCTAACGAATTAAAAGACTTCTGCAGCGAAAAAGGAATTCGAAGAGAACTCATAGCACCTCATAACCCACAACAAAATGGGGTCGTGAAGAGGAAGAACAAAACGATCGTGGGTGCAACACGAGCGATGTTGCATGATCAGGGGCTACCAATGAATTTGTGGGAGGAATCATGCAACAATGCGGTTTATGTGCAAAACCATTGTCCTCATAGAGTACGTGGCATGAGTACACCTGAAGAAGCTTTCACTGGTAAGAAACCTAATGTTTTTCATTTTAATATTTTTGGCTCATCTGTTTATGTGCATGTGATCAAGAACGCCGGAAAGAAGTTGGAGCTGACTGTTGAAGTTGGGATATTTGTGGGGTACACAGAAACACCCCATAATTATCATGTGCATTTTCCTAACAATAAGATGACTGTTATGCGAAGGGATATAAAATTCGATGAAGGGAAATCCATGTGGTTGTCACTTGAGAGCGAGCTAGACTTCCATACAGAGGAGGAACTGTTGGTTTTCAAATATGAGTCTCAAGATGTGGATCAGCCACATGAGGAGGTTCATGGAGTGGAGGAAGCCACTCATGCAGAGCCATCCATCAGAAATGGCAGAAAGCACACCACGGAAGCTGATAGATTGATACTAGATATTGCACAAAATGTGGGAGCCCCTACTTCTCAGCGTGTTGACGGGCAAAAAATGATCGTCCGTCAATTGGAAGAACAAGTCTGGTCTGGGGTTGTCTAATTAACCCAAGCCGTTTGGTATGAATCGTTTTGATGGGTTTAATGGCTCCGTTGGCCAATCGAAAAGTCCTAAAAGAAACAAATAAATAAATAAAGGAAAGAAATAACTAACTAATTACTAATCACTGATATATATATGTACACGTATGTATATAACTATTTTAAATAATATTTACACAACAAATCTATTTCTCTAATTTATGTGCATGTTATACAACTTATGAGTTTTAATCTGAACTCACGGAAATCTATGAAAATATGGTTCTTTTGATAAAAATAGATAAAGAAAACAAAAATAAACTATTTCTTTTGTTTTTTGTTTTTTATATCTCTATGTATCTGTAAGATTAAATATCAAACATACTATGGAAGAAGAATATGTAGACAGTGAAAACCAGACCACATATAAGAGTTTTGAAAATAAACAAACTAACCTATTAATGAGTTGATCAGTATGTATCTGACGTTTGTATGATCATGAATTGTCCATCCAGTCTGTCCACGAGATAAATTTGCAATGAACCTTTACGTTGTTCGAAATAAATGTCTAACAATATATCGACTGCTGGATTTTGATGATAGAACGACAAGATGCAAATAATAACTGTGATATTTATGACTGCAGGCAATTATACATAAGATAAATCTAATTGTAACACCTGCTTTTAATCATTCAACAAGATTAAGATAAACCTTATCATTTGAATTGAACGATCAATCATTATTTTCATATAATTGAAGCATAAAATTGTGGACTGTATGAAAGAAATTATCTTGACGACATAATAATTTGTGAAGACTAAAGCTATCAACAATTATCGAATTATCAAGATAAACAAACCATAGACAACAACAATATTTACAGATAGCTAAAGCAGAAATGTAAACATATGTTTTGTCCAAATTTCTGTATAAGTTGTCCACCTTCAGCCCCAGGCCAAGATGTCTTGGTTACAAAAAAAATGAGTTTTTAAAGCCTTCAGAAAGGTAAATGTCTCATCTTCTGAGATCATATATTGATTACAAAAATAGAGAGGGGGATATAACCACCCAGATCATACAAAATCTTCTAAAGCTAAAAAAAGTTTTTTACTATTTATACAAAAAGGATCATAACAAGCCCCAAAAATATTTCAGATTACTTGGTCACCATCAACTCCTATATATCCTGAAAAGAAAAGATAAAATAGAGAAATTTAGATACATATTTAACCATAATTTTGCAAATTTCAAATTAGGAAAAGCCTGGCTACAGAATCTATTGATTCTGTAGCTAGTCTATTTATTTATTTTTTAAATGAAATCTAATCTATTCAATAAAAAAAATAATCTAATTTATTTTAATAAACAAAATATAACACTATTTTAAGAAAAAAGAAATCCTACCTTAACTGTAAAATCAAATCATATCACATGATCTCAGAATTTATTATTGTTGTTGCAGTCTCAACATTTTTTAAAATGACATTCCCTGTAGTTTTCATGCGTTTCCCTTGTTTCTGAATGATATACTGGAGGCTGCAAATTTCATTCTTTAATGGGTCGACTTGGTCATTAAGGGCTTTGATCTGTGACTGTAAATAGGTATATCGGTGTAGTACTTGTCAATCCATAATAGGTAAGCTTCACATTGTGGTTGTGTGATAGTCACTTGAGAATTCCCATGGTTGTGCATCAAAATTTCCCCAACATGGACTGTATATTTGTTACCCAATTTAATACCAGGAAACCCTTCACTATGTTTCAGACAAGGCGGTATATTGTCCACGAAGTTGTAAGACTGATCAAGATTTGGTTGGAAAGAAAGAGGGTCTTCTTCAGTAAGAAATCTATCAATTTTGGAATCCAAACTCTCATGGATCTCGATCATCTTGATCGAGCTCACATGAGGGTTTGAATTCTTTCAAAACTTCCTCGAAATCAACCTTCAAGCTCTCTTATTTTTAAAACCCAAATCAGCATCACCTTTAGACATTTTTCCTGTAGGTCTGTTTGAATTTTTAACAGAGTCATTAGGTTGTGCAACTTGCTCACAGGCCTGCTCAATAACTTTTGGGTCGGGTAAAGGCTTGTTGTGGGAGGTTGTAACATAGGCCTGGGTAGATGAGGGGAGTGTTGTAGGATAGAATATGGTTTCCTCATTTACAGGCTTGTCAATCTCTTCAGCGTTGGGGTTAGAGAAACCATTTCTGGTTAAAAATGAATCTCAATCATCGTTCTACAACTTCAATTGATGTACAAACATAATTCTTATTAAACCGTGGTGGAAAAGGCTTGAATCCAAACGTTTCTTTTTATACCTCTTAGCCATTTTGTAAAGGCTCATCCACAGATAATAAGGCATGTTTAAAGGAAACCCTATGAAATTCATGAGCAGACGCAGATGATAAAGAAACACAAGACCAAAACGGCCTTCACAAGTGACAAATTGTTTCAACACTGCAAGCAGACCATGCCATCGGGATTTCAATAAGGAGACTAGCATACCTTTGTCACAACCATTGATCTTCCGAGATGTAAAGAAAAGACTCCATGGAACCTCTTCTACCTTAGCATTCTTGAACCACTTCTACCTGCTTGTAGGGAGTCCTGTTGCTTGGCTTAAAAAGTCCTCTGTGACTTCGAGTTGAATGTCCCCCACCTTAGCTCTACATCCATCGAATGAGAGAGTGAATTCCTAAGCATTCTGTAGGTTGAAACCATGGAATTTTTCAAGGAAAACGAGCCAACCATTACCCTCGAGATCCTCTCTAGCATCATCGCATAGAAGCAAGGTCTGAGTGTCGTTAGGTTCGACTCTAAAAAATGGAGCCATTTCAACATCTACAGGCAATCACCCAAACAGTGTGTATCGAGGGTGTGTAAAAGCAGACAAGAGGTATACTCCAGGCCCGAAAATCATCAACAGTCTGTGGCGTATGAGCAGAAAATCATAATGAAAAGATAGGCATTGTTTGAAATGAATGTGAGGGGTGTTGCAAAGCCCAAGACCAATCTTCAAAATGATGGGCTTACTGTAATCGTATTTCCACCTCTCATAAAGTACAAGCCACGACCAAAGCATTAAAATAAAAATGAGTGCGCAACATAGTGGGTTCGGTCATAAAATTTGGGAGAGTGAAACTTGTAAACCAAAACCTAGTGATGAGGGAACATATGACCAATAACCATATAAAAACATATCAATGCTCAAATTAAAAGGTCCTTTGTTGATACCAACAACAATCAATAAGCATTCTTGACATTCGAGGAATCAAAACAAAGAGAATAATCTTCATAGCAAGGAACAAGGCTTCATTAATAAAAATTGTAGAGCAATTTTGTCTTTCATAAACCTTTCAAATAGAGTGGTAA
>SNQJ01S0054457.1:52553-63821 GCA_010110895.2 Picea sitchensis | reverse complement strand
GGATTAGTGTAAGATCCAAGCAATCATCCGAAATGAAAGGAACCTAATGCATATATAAGAAGGTTATAACAATCAAATATGACACATACCATGATACCTCAGACCAACTACCTCATGGAGAAAGAGTCCTCTCTGATGCAAGCCCAGGCCGGTAGTGATGGAAGCTGTTACTGCTGACAGGACAAGTCTGGCTAAGAAGAAGAAAGATGGGCCCTCCAGGGCCATGCTCAAGTCAATCTGCTCTCAGTACTCCATGTCTAGGACCATGTGGGCCTCGAGATATGATCTCCTAGTTATCCCTAGATATCGGGGATAACATGGCCTAGTACTCCTTTTCCTTGTCAGAATTTTATATCTATCAACATAATCTTTAGAAGAACTTGAACTAGGAGGAACAACTTTTGTGATAGGTTCTTTTGGTTGTACATGGTTTGCATGTACCTATAATGTTTCAATTTATCGAATTTCATTCAAAATCATAGGTTCTGCTAACCTTTTACTTTTTCTGATATAGACCTTCTGTGCATGAGGGAAAGGATGCCGACCTCCACCTAACACATGAGAAGATCCTTCACCTGCTTGCAAACTGGTTGGAGTAGTCTCAACTTGTTCATCTGAAATATTTAAACTGGTCTTCCTTTTATTCTTCCTTGAAACAACAGGTGGAATTGTACTCGATGATGCTCCTTGTGTTGGCTCAACAAATTTATCAATCGACTTTTGGGTAGGAGGATGAAATTATATTTTAAACCTTGACTGGATCAAGAATTGATTCCATGTCCTCTGTCTTTTCTTCAGCTCTGATTTAATGAGTATCTTAATTAACCCTTGATGATAGAGACCATGTGGGGGAGTCTTGGGTTTTACTCAAATTTTCATGGCCATTTTATTTAGGTCCCTTAAGAAATAATATGGCAGGCTCATCCTTTTAATTCTTGACAAATGAAGGAGGAATCAAAGATGAAAAAGGAACACAGTAGAGTTATGTCCTTCACATGTGATATAGAGTTTGAGCATTAGCAAGGCCTTCATCCCTTCATCAACTATCCAGTCCCTGGAAATACCCTTGGCCCAATTGGGATCTTTGTGCTCTGGTTTAAGGAATTGATTGACATCCCCACCTGTGATTAATTTGTTCGTGAACCATTTTTCACCATCAACAGGGAGATTATAGGCTATTTCTACTGACTCCTCTGTAACTTGCATTACCATATTAGCAATTTGAACCCTTTATCCATCAAATCCTTCAGCAAATGCCCGAGCTACACCTTAGTGATAACCATCTAATTTGGCGCACTACATATACCAACCAGCCTAGTCGAAGACATGTCTGTTGTTTTCGCATGCCTCCATAATCTCAGGTCCTTCAGGTTCCTTTTTTTTTACGTGTCCACTTTTACCCATATCTACTGTCACGACCAAAAGACTGGATTCCTTGATGTAGGAGTGGGATATGCCTGCTATGTGGAGATAGATACGAGATTTTTTGTCTATAAGGAGGAAATTTAAATTGAATAGTTGCAATTTGAAACTTAGACTAACAAATAATATGCCATGTTAAAAGAATTGTTTTAAAAAATCCCATTTGCATGACGTCATGTATAACAAATATGAACAACTCAAAGTACTGCCACCTTTGCATGCTGTGATATTGATTGGGTACTTGATAACCACCTTGAGTCTTTCATTCTGCCAGGTAGGACGATCCACGTCTTCAAACTCCTCCAACAATACTCGTAATGATGAAAAATAGGGACAAGTGGAAGTTCCTGTAGCGCCTTGCAAAACTTTCCTTTGACATATTTGGATGGAATTGACTTGAAAGTCGTTATCTAACTTTGGTAATCATGAGACATAATTTATGACATGACATATGACTATGATGGAAAGATTTAAAACTAATGATGTCATGAGACAGTCATACAAACATGTACATAAATCCTCCTATCCCCTCTTAAAAGACTAAGTATCTCTCATTCCTTTCAATATAACATTATTTTGACCCCCATGATAAAGATTTTGAACCTTTAACAACCTAATGATGAGGATTTATAACTTATACAAAAAAAATTAAATGAAGAAAATAAGAGATGAGAGATAAAACTTTGTAGAACATAATAGGTGATAACAGGTGTGCCAACTAGTAGTGTTGGAGGTGATTTCCATATAGATGGATAGTGATGATTATGGAGGTGACTTGATCTGCGTGATCAAGAGATAGCTTGTGTGGCTATGATGATGCGAATTGTTGAATGGTTTGCAAGACTATGTGAGCCTTTCCCATGCCATGTGAAATGGATGGATGTGTTCGAGACCATTACAGTTAATACCTCCCTAGCTAGGAGGGAGTGTTGATATTATGGTAGTTGTGGGAGGTATTAACCTCCATGTGTAACCTCTGACTAGAATAGAATATTTTGGAAGTAAGAGAAACCCTAAACAAATGTGTACAAACCCTAGAAGACAAGTCAGATCAGTAAAATACCTAATATTAAAGTATTAGCTTCTAGAACGACAAGTCGACCTAGACAAGTGGCAAGAACCACTATAAATAGAAGGTGCTTGTGCTCATTTGTACACACTCACTTCACTCACTCTCTCAAGCATAGCGTAATTTTGGAGCTGTAGCTACAAGAATGGAAGGTGGATCTTCTGGTGTGATTCTTGGTCTCTCTCTCTAGCGCTATATAGCCTGAGATATGTGCCCTACCTTCTAGTATCTCTTGGTGGTATTCTTGGTAAGTGCAACTACAACTGTTGCAGTTGAGTATTGTTCTTGTTTTTTGGTTTTGGGACTTTCTATCTAGCACACTATCTTTGGATAAAGGTGTGCTCTCTTGATCATTTGTTGGTTCTAGTGATGCTTCTGAAATCATTCTATCTATCAAAGGTTATGGTGCTCAGGGGTGTTTGCATGCCTATGGTTGGGTTAAAATATTGTGATATTTTCTATGGTAAAATGAGCACATCAATATTTTAACACCAATATGGATCAATGTGCCTTTTATCTACTTCTTTGGAACATGGCTCTGAATCTGGCTCCTGGAAATAGCTCTAACTCTAGCTTTGGCTCTAGCTACTAGATCCAGTCCTTTTATATGGCTTTGGATCTGCTTTTGGCTTGCTTGTTCCTACAATGTAGAATTTTTCTCACTGATTCTCAGCTCCGAGGAATATGCAAATCCAAACTTTGGACTCGATAGTCATTCACATCTCACTCTAAGACTTGGAGATAATCCATCTTGGCACCCAATGAAGCCAAGTATAATGTTGGTCTTCTTATTCAGTGTGATCCCAACATATTGCCATCATGCATTAGTCCTATGAAAGGAAGTGCGACATGCCTTCTCTTTTTAGGATTAGTTGCTTCCTAGCATGGAAACAACTCTCCAATGCTTGCACATGCTTGCAATAATTTTATGGAGTTATCACGAACTCTTATAAGGTCATTGACCTCTAAGCACCAATATATTGCACATATTCAATATGGATTTATTTATATGCAATACTAGAAACAAGAACTAGATTGTGGCAGACCTCTTGGTATTCTTCTTCTTCTTACCTTGGTTGATCTTCTTGTTTCTTTCTCTAAGTCCAAGTGTAGGTTGAATTTGTGATATCTTCTCATTGTTTCCATTCATCAATCTGCCACAAGAAGGCTAAGGTGGTAGTTGGATAACACCTTCACTTACCATTGTTACTCCTTCTCCTGATGAGTAGGCCAACTCCAGCATGCCTTTTTCCTTCACAAAAATGGTCTTCATGTTTAGGGATTTTCCATTCTACCATCAAAACCTATGCCTTCATGCTTAACCCATAATGGAGCTACAATGGGGCTCAATATGCCATGTCTTGACTTGCCCATTCGTTTTCCATAATATCCCATCTTCCGTAAGAGCTTCAAGCAAATTCCCCTGGTATGATTTTTGAATTCACCAAAAATATCATGAGGGAAATCTAAGGAAGGTGAGCTTACCCAAGTGGTATCTATCATGGTGTTGGCCTCGTTAGTGGCAATGGAAGGTGACCTTACATCCCAGTGCTCTTGGAAAATTTCTTGCAGCTTTGTAAAATCCTCCTCCTTCTTTCCTAACTCTTGTTGCAGTTGACCATCATCTAAGTGAGCCTATGTTCTTGCTAATTATCCAACTAAATGACCTTCTCACTAAGGTGTACAAGTTGTGCCTTGAGTTTGTCCCAATATGTCATGACTACAGTGAGGGTGTCTTGGCGTTCTTCAAACTTCTTCTTTAGAAATGGCAACAATTTCATATAGGTCTTAAGGTTATTCTCCATCTCTTCCATCCTCTAGTTGAACATTTGGACCTCATCCTTCAAGTGCTCATTCTCTTCTTGAAGATGAGCATTGTTGGCCCTTAAATATTCCAAGAATTCTTTGTTTTCTTTACCCATGTTGAGGTTTTCAATGTTATATTCAAAGCACTAGCAATTGTCATAGTCAAGGATGCAAGGGATATGATACCATCTAATCCATAAACGAGGGATTTATATCCCACTTGCTTCACCAACAAAAATCCTCTGCAAAATTTATTTTATGTTCTCTATCTGAATAGAAGACAGAGTGCTCTATTCTCAGAAATACCACTGGGCCTTTGTCCTCTACCTTGTACAAGGACCTTTCTTTTCTTCTTGGGATGGATGTATCGTCTTCTCTCTATATAACCTTTTCTCTAGATGATTGGTTGGCTCCTTCACTTACATAACCTGCACATAAGAATCCAGATGACTATACAATGGAAATAACAATCAAGCTAATAAAATCAAGGTTCTACAAACACTTTGTCCCTGAGAAATCTTGGAATCCTACTATCTAAAATGACAACTAGGTTTCTGTGTTTTTGTTTCTATGATAAATCCAGTTTGGAGTGAAACTTTTGTCTTTTCTCCTCTTCTTGAGGTAAGGAATGATTATTCAACTCGTCCGACTTATGATTCCAAATCAATTGCTCCACAAGGATGTTGTCTCTAAGGTCTCTTCGTTGCATCCAAGGTAATGGAAGAATGGTTGTGTTTTGGTTCTCAATTACGTGAGTGCCACATACAACCCATCCACATCGTGAAATACAATGTATCTCTTTAAAAACTCACTAATACACCTGTCAGCATGATTCTAGTGTTCATGTGGAGCCTCTCTTTGAATTATGGACTACACACTTTCTTCACCAATTGAGGATCCTCTATGTCCATCTTGACAGAAATCCACATGGCCATGCAAGTTGTGATGCTTTAAGTGGATTTTTCAACCAAATGCAAATCCACTCTTTACAATTCTACAAGCAAAAGAGGTAAATTAATTTAACAACAAATTCTTGCTTGTCAATGGCAACCATCAAAGGTTGCATATGCCAATCCAATGGCTATCCATTTAGATTTTCCCAAGCATTGATGCATTTTTTTGTTTATTGTAAATCAAACCAACAAATAATTGTAGTATATGTTTTCAAACAAAGAGTAATGTTGAAGGAACCATCCAGTCATTAAGTGAGATCACATTTCTATGCTAATTCCAATAAAGTTTTTCTTCTTTACAATGTAATAAACATCCCAAAGGCCACCAAACTTCTCTTTCCTATTAGTGTCCCAACAATAAAGGCAACCCTCCCATAGTCAATATGTCAAGTTTTACATATTACAAACTAGAGAGCATTTATAATGAACAATCAATCAATAGTTGCAAATATGCCCTTTGGATTATGTGAGTACTGGACCATTATAATGTTGTGACCACAAGATGTTTTTAGATGTCAATTCCTTCTTGCACCATTTCCCATGGCAATTGGCATATCCAACAATCCAAACATAGAAAATAGAACTCGACTTAGGTAAGTTAGATCGACCAAGTAAATAAAATCATCCAACAATCAATTTAAACTCCTAGCAGCCAATTTAATCGCTCGACAAAAATTGAAGCACCCAACATCCACTTGAATTTCCCAAGGAAGAGTTCAAGTGCCCAACATTTGATAGAATCACCTAGTAAGAGAGATTGAGTGTCTCTATAATTGTGTGCAGACTGTACGACCTACATACGACATATGGATGACAGAGAAATGTCTAGGTAGGAGTGAACTCATATAGGCATGAAATAGAATGCCCAATAAGTTTTGAAGTCGCCCAAGGAAAAATTAAAATGTCCAGGGGATGTAAATTTGACCTAAGCAAAGAGAAAACATCCCAGGTAATTAAGAAATCGCCTAGGCAAGAGAAATTCGAATAAGAGAGAGAATTACAATCTAAAGGAGTTAGAAATTTGCCCAATAGCTAGACTAAACCAATTTAGAAACTCTTACAAGATTTCGATAGCCAAATAACCGTGTCCATTGATCTCCAATCTCATAAAACAACCAACAGTGGGGAAATGAGAGTTGTTAGGATATTCATTTTCCCATAAACTACTGCAAGTGTGAATGAAAACTCAAACACTACAGAGATAAATGAAATCTTATCTCACTAATGAACACAACAACCATTAAAATATTCAGAGCATCCATTAAAAATGCACACAATAGATAAATGAAAACACGTGGAGACATTATTTACCCTAGAACCCAAATGGGAAAACCATCTTTGAATGGGGCTCGGTATTTCATTCGACTATCTCCAGTTTTGTTCGACCTTCTCTCCTTGGGAAAAAGACCCATTGGGAATGAGATAGAAGGAGGAAATAAGGAGAGATGGGGGTGGGGGGAAGGCCAACATCCATGCCCCTTCACTTCCCATTCCTATATGTTTTAAATATGTGAAGAGTCTTGAGTTATCTCGTACTACTAGTGATCAAGTTGGTGTAGTGTATCCATATCCCGACCATACATAAAATTTTACACATTTCCCCTTCACATCCATCTTGTTCATAAAAATATGTCACCCCTTCATGTATGATTTATCATATGTCATCCAACAAGTTCTAGCTAAAGAAAGCCTAAGTTAAAGACAAAACGGCTAGAGGTGAAGAGAAAAAAAGAAGTTAAAAGCCAAAAATAATGAATCTTGAGGTATGCCACCTTTCCATGAGGCCAATGCCCCTGGTCCCATGCTTGTCTATTAATATCTAAAGAAAATGGGACTTAAAAAAAGAAAAAAATAAAGAAAAAGGAAAAGAAAGGGATAGTAAGAAGTGGTGCCAAGGAAAAGGAAACTCAAAGCTAGCTCCCTCTCAAAGGTCCGTGCATTAAATTATTGAATACTCTTAGCTCTTGAAAGCTAGTTGGACAAGAAACAAGACCTATACATCATCACATATGTACCATGCCTCGAGATTTGTGACATTGCATTATGATCCATGATGTCGCATTGGGATTTGTGTACCTATATACAAACATATCAACTGACATTGGGCTCCGTGCCATTTTTATTGAGATCCATGTAATGCATTGGGATACATGTCACTACCTTGGGATCCATGGCAATGCATTGGGTGATGATAGGCATGCCACATCATCACAATTGCCACATGGACTACTCTAGGAGAGCGCCGTTTCCCAATTGGACTCACATGTGTGAATTTCTCTCTCTCTTGGACCACATGTGGGAGGTAGTTGAGGACATCTTGAGAAGGTTACATTTTATTCCACAATTTTTGGGTTCTTCATCAAGTTGTTATACGCATGGACCAATTATTTACAATTTGTTACCATTGGTTAGGAGGTATTTGAGGAGGTTTTTTCTTTTTTGGACCACATGTATTATGAGATGCCTCTTTCTTGGGTCGCCATTTCTGATTGGGCACACTTCATTTTGGTTTACCATTCTTCCACTCTCATTTGTTGGACCCCTACTTCATGGAGTTGGTTATAGGGGCACCTTGGTTTTAGTTCCCCTCTTGTTGATTGGTTATGATTTTCATGAGTTGGTTAGCATCTTTTGAGGAGGGAACCCTCTATTTGAGCATTTTTTTTCAACCACTTATGTATTTTACCATGGTTTTCACTTGGGAACATGGTGTTTTCCCATGGATTTACTTGAGCTCATGGTTTTAGCTCATGGTTTGTGCTAGCACATTGTATTGAACATTGTATTGAGAGGCTATTTATCTATATAAGGAGGGATCCTCCCCACTTTTGATTTAGAGTGGGAGAATAAGAAGAATCAATTGGCTTATTTTTTGGTGTGACCAGTTCATCTTGGTATTTTTCTCAAGAATTTTCTTGTGAAGAGTCTAACAAGAGTGTTATCATGCAACAGGTGAAGGTGGATGAAGAAGCTAGCAAGGAGCCACAAGAGGAGTAAAGTGCTACAAGTGGAGGAGCTTCATAAGGAAATCTAACTTATTTATAGTCCTTAGTTTTGTATGTCTAGATCTAGGGTATTGAACCTAGCAAATATTAACTTGATTTCTAGATCTTACCTTAGGATAGAGTAGAGGCTACCCATTCTACTTGAAGAGTTGGTCACACACTCTTTTCACCACCTAGATCTTGGAGAATCAAAGGATTTCTTGAGGGAATTTTCTGGGTACACCTTTGAGTTTCCTAGAATCCCAAGATTTGATACAAGGATCAAGTATCAATAAGTGCTAGGTTGACCCCATAGCCCAATAAAGGTTAGACACTAGTCTTTTTACTACCACTCTCACTCTTTTAAATGAGAATTTTTCTTTACCTCAAGTTTTAAAATAGTCTAGGGGTTTTGTGATTAATCTCTAGATTTAGATTGTTAGATCCAAATCTTAGAGCTAACATATTCTCATCTAGTTAGGGTTTGGATTGTTTTATGCTATTTTTTTCTTAAAGGTGACATCTATTGGTGATTTGACATAACTAAGCTAGTACACGCTTGCACAAGTGTTTAACTAGCTTAATACTATTTAGATCTTAGTTTAATCTTGTTTAGCTAACTTAATACTATTTAGATCTTAGTTTTTTCTCGATTATCTTGTGGATGGATCTAAAAAAATCATGGTGACTAAGCTCCAGTGTTTTAGATTTCCTAACTTTCTCTTTGAGTTTATGTCACATGAATTTTAATGCCTAAAAACCACATATCAATTTCATGTCACAAGGGTTTTAAAAACTTGCTTTCATATCTTGGTAAAAGGTCCAACAATTTGGAAACATTTGACTTAATTGTGGTTGTAACACTTTAATTTAACACATCAATGCATCTTATGGTGTAAGAACTTGTTGTGAGCTAGACGTCTCATGTTTTCTTTTGGAATTTTCTTATGAATGAAATCTATGCTAAAAAGAAATCAACGATTTGGTTAAATCCCTCACATTTGTGCAATGTTTGGCATTCTTCATGGCTCTAAAGTTTCTATCTAATGAATCGATGTTTCTTGAGATGGAATGATCTCACAACTTTTTACAGTTCAAAGTTGTGGTAACAAGGGTTTTAATGCTTGATTAAAATTTCCTTCCATGCAAAGCATAATGTGTTGTGTATTGATCCTAATTTGAAGGTAAATTAACCTTGTAGCACATATCAAACACTCTTTTAAGCTTGACGTCTCACTCATTTTTAGTGCACATCTTTAGTGCATAAGGATCATTGAAATAATGATCCTTGTCGCGTGTTAATAATTGGTGTTTAAACGGACAACTTGAGGTGTTTTTTGTTGTCCTAGATTCTCTCATAACTCTAATATGTACCTTGTTATCCTAAGACTGATTTATGACAACATTGAGTTAAAGGACACTTCTTAATTTCACATACAAGGAAGCTCTAAATTTCATTTGCATTCTATGCTTGATTATTCCTGTCAAGGTTGATGGTTTTGTGACATTGCACATGGTCTTTATATGTTCTTGGTGAATGAACTTTGATTGATATCTTGTTGTCCTAAAGTCTAGTATTCAATAACAATGAATTAAGGATATAACTAGCATCTAAACTCAAGCACAAGCTTGCTCTAATCCTATATAATTTCATTACATCATTTATGGTTCAATGGTATTTAATCACGTTTAATGAGTGAAGTACAATCTAAGTCTGGTTTCCCGGAAGGTGAAGGATCATTTCCTAAATTCATGATAAATGTGTTTTGAATCTTTCTCCAAGTGAATGGTGAATAAGTCTCTTGAACCTAATTGCATCTAAGTTACCAACACTATGGAGTTTTATGGACATTAAGGAATGGTTAAATGAATGATAGACTCTTTTAAGTTTCATGTCACGATATTCATTACCTAAATCTTGTAGATGCCATTCTATCTTGGTTGCATTGGATATAATAACTTCATATAGGTTAAATACAAATGAGAACATTGTTCATAAATTAACTTTCCCTTTTTCAAGCATTTGATGAAGTGGGAACTTGATATCTATATCTCATTGCAACTTGTTGATAATTGATCTCATTTTAGAGTTGTTGATTTCATGTGCAAAATTGAATTGTAAGCAAGTTCGATTTTCTCACATGCCATACTTGTTCTTTGATGTTTTCCAACATAATACAAGCACACTTGTTTAATTTGTACATCTTTAAAGCTTGTTCTATCTAGTGATTTTATAAAAAAATTTCATGATTAACTTGTCATAAACCTTGAGAGCAAGTTGGGTACAAATTGCTAGGTTCCTTTGTCAATTCTAAGTTAGAGCATTAGGGACACCCCCCTTAGGTTATAAAATTCCATCTTCTTAGCGTAAAAGCAAGAGGCAAGGCCACTGAGGTGATAGTGGATGGATTTATTAGTAGTTTCTATTAGGCTCTCTCGCTCGGTTAGGACTTTCCCTTAGGAGAGAGTTTGAGCAATAATAGGCCCAAAAGCACCACCTAGAGAAAATCAATTAACTTGATGAAATTCGTTAAGATGCTTTGCACCAAACCTCTAATGTTCAACAATATAGAGCTAAATGAAATGGAAAATTCTTTAAGGAAAATAAATTCCAAGCATGAGATTGGACCTTATTGTTTGACTCAAGATACAAGGATTTTAAGGGAAAACTTCGAACTCGTTGGCTTAGACCATATGAAGTTGATACAGTATATGACAATAACTCTATGAAACTCTACACTATTGATGATGATAGAGCCCCTCTCATGGACAATGGCCATCATTTGAGGGTGTATCAGAAGCTATTGTCCAAAGAAGCCTTAATTCAAGATCTTCCCCAATAATCGTAGTGACTATGTCACTTGCACTTATAGCCATTTCATTTTCAAATGGAATTAACAAAAATAAAAATTAAACAACAATAAGAATATTACGAATCTAATGGTGAAAACCAATTAAGATTTATTCAAGGTGGATTTATCACTAAATTTGACTTTTAATACATAATATATAATAAATCACCAATCCAACAAAG
>SNQJ01S0054457.1:32183-44835 GCA_010110895.2 Picea sitchensis | reverse complement strand
AAAAAGACAAAATTGTCATCAAATCATTTCAACATGGGTTAGGAGATTTTAGTAATGTCTACACAAGCAAGAGGATGTTTAACAACATTCTATTTATAAACTCAAATAAAATCCTAAATATGCACATGCCATTAAAGTTGACTAGTCATCCAACTTAACTTCAAAGAAAGGCTACAACAACCATCAGTTGTAAGCATTCACATGCAAACACAACACTGGTGAAGATTTCATGAACTTGATAAGAATGCTCTTCAGGTGAGGTAAACAATCATTGCACCTTTTCACACCTTGAGAGTGAATATTCATCAACCTTCACATGAAAGTAATCGATAACCAAAGGTGTGAAGTGATCTAATCACTTTACTAGTCAACCAATTGACACAATTTTCTTGAGAAGCAAAATTGAGCAAGGAGAGAATGTTAGCATTCTCTTCATATCTACACGAGCCAAAATTACTTAAGCTTTATGTGAGAATGGCTCTAAGGGATAATGTTTTGGGTGAGTCACTATGTGACATAGAGCTAACATAATGGATGGAATGATGAAAATAACCCCATTTGACAATGTTAGGGAACACAATTTTAACTTATGCCATCAATGTACGAACAATACCCCCCTTCAAGCCTTCATGGAGCAGAGGGTAAGGATAAAAAGAGAATTTCATGTGCCAACCATGAAAACATTGATATCTCGTAATACTCCTACAAGTACAAAGATTGAACATCTCCAATGACTCTTATGATGATAATTTCTCTAATATGGAAAAATGGAAGGGTTTTTCTTTTTAAAAATTGTGGAAAAATGGAAGGTTTTTTTTTTTTTTTTTTNAAAATTAAATTGTTGAGTGTAGGAGCATTATCCATAGGAATCACACAATCTTGTCAATAAATACATTATGTAGTGAGTAACAAAGAAATAATTATGGGTTCTTGTATAGAGACATCTCTGTTGGATTACTGAGAGGGGGGGTGAATCAGTAATAGAGCAATTGAATCCTTTTTAATCACACAATGCAAGTGTTATATCAATGTAGCATTATCATCCAATAGTTGCAAAGTAAATAAACTATGAAAAAATGAGAAATCATACACATACACAGTACATCGATGTTTTTACGTGGAAACCCAAAGCAGGAGAAAACCACAGAATGCTTTTTCTTATATGTCTTTAAGAATTACATTTATTGGAAGCACCAACTTCCTTTGTTTTCCAGCTGCAACTAGAAGGAGGCTCCAACCCCCTAGTTTCTCAAGCTACAACCTGAGGGAAGCTCCAACTCCCCAATTCTCTGGCTATAACCAAAAGGAGGCTACAACCCCCTATGTTCTCCGGCTACAACCGAAAGGTGGCTACAACCCCCTATGTTCTCCGGCTACAACCGAAAGGTGGCTACAACCACATGTCATTGCCCCATCCAACCACCCTGACGTAGAAGTAGAATGATGGAACCATTATCACACTATCATTGTGAGATATACCACTGTAGCAACCTATACCACTGACTTTCATCTAACCTGTACAACTTCCCTATAATCAATCTGTAACTGAACTGAACATGTATCAATCAAATGCAACAGATACGCGACCTGCAGTTCTGCAGGATGCGTATGTATGTTCCCTATCTGTTATGCAACCCGCATATGTACGTGACCTATTTGTTATGCAACCTGCGTATGCCTTCTAAAAACTAGGGTTTTCTTTCTTATGAAAACTTCTGACTCTCTGCAATTTCTTTCACATAGATTTGCAACCTGTCATTGTATCTAGACTGTAACTGTACCATGTGCATGCATCCTCATACATAAACTTTACCCAAAAAATCTATATCTCTCTCTAGTCATGTGTCATATGAGTGTGTGTAATAATGAACAAGTATAATAACCCTCACATGATCTAGACATCAAACCCTTTCTGATATTCAACCTCTCAATAAATCAACCACTTCACAAATACAAGATTTTAACCACAAAAAAACCCTTAGCCATATGCCAAGAAATACAAGATGTGCCTCAACTCTAACAAGAAGTATCAATGATAAATATGCCAACACTGTATTTCTGTAGATCTGACTTATACAAAAGATCTCATGCAACCACTAGTCTCTCTAGGGAGAATCCGCAAATCTCCATAACCATTTCCCATGCATACATCAAAATCCAACTACTCATAGAAATAAGACATACCTTTTGAACAAATGGACAGATATGATGTATCTGATGAGCACTATAGACCTTCCTGGGAGCTTGATCTCAGAATCTAGAACCTCATCATCTTCATATTCTCAAGTTTCCATAGCTTTACCCTCATGTATGCGCCCTAATACATTGCCAACCCACATATGTACACACCCTAATACACTGTCATCCCGCGTACACCTCATAAATTAGGGTTTTTTGTATTCATTATAATTCTGAAACTTTCGCCGTTGTTACAGGTGAATCCTCTTGTGGACAAGCGGATTCCCTCTTGGTATCTAGACCCCTAAAACCAAGACAGAAAAGGTGCTATCATTGGTCACTGACATCCTTTTAGATCTAATTAATCTAATGAAGGAAGAGGAAAAAGAAAAGTGTACCTTTTTAAATGGCGTTTGTCCTCGCAAAGTCCAAGTTGATCTTCAATCCCAAGCTCCTTGATAGGTCCTGTAGTACAAACAAAGATACAACAAGCTTCCTATTCTAGTGAGATTAGCTCAAATACAGATCTATCTACTAGAGACAAGTTTATGTGGAACAAACACAAACTTGAAAGAAACAGGCCAAGCGTATATGTATATTAATGAGAATAAATGAAGAGTACTTACAATCCTCTGATGAAGGTGTAACAACTTCTTCCAGCTCTCCTTGTCCAACCCCTTTGTTCAAGTAATCTACATTGATTATGCTTCAATGGCATCTCACTTATGGGATCATAAGTTTGGTGTAATTCTCAATCTCCATATCTGCTTTCACCATGAAGAGGCCTCCTTATATAGGCTTGGAGAGACCTAACCACTTGAAAGATATTTGGGATAAGTTGAGGATTCCTCTCCTTCAATTTTGGATCTCCCTTAAGATCATGCCTTGACCTCAGATTTGAATCCAACCACCTTCATATATTGAGGGGATTCTTCCCTGATTTCCTCCAACAAACCAAATTTCGCCCAAAAAAGGCCAATGCTCCCTCAAAAGGGACACAAAGTGTTGGAACACTCCCCTATAAGAGGGTACAGAGCGTCAGTGCTCCCTGACAGTATGTAGGGGAGCACTCCCTTCCAAATTTAACTTTTGAGTGGGTTTTTCAGTGGAAAAAAGCTTGTACTCCTTGTCAATTGATTTCTTTTCTTCAAGACTAGTCTTTGAGGTGTCTTAAGTGTTTTTACGATGTCGTTAGAGAGACGACATAGACAAGATAATGTTTGCGACACTTGCAACCAATATGCGACACTTGCGATATTTGTAACGATGACACTAGCCATCATTGTAATGAGTGATTTTGATGTGTAACAGATTGCCCCCCAAAGTGCGAAGTCAGAAGACGATGATGACTGAAGTACTTTGTAGACTTTTTCAAGCAAGGGTATGGACGTAGAGAGGCAGGAAAAAGTTGCACACAACCATCAAACAAATATTATGACATTTTTCAAACCCAAGGCAGGCATACCTATGCTTGAGTGAAAAAGACTTTTTTCAGGTATGGCCACCATAGAATACACTGCAGATATATAATTATATTGAAAGAAAATGTATAGCCACTAAAGATACAATGTGGATCTATACTCCTATGACCTGAACTGATCGTAGCCATGAAGAATACACAGTGGATCTACGAGACGACAAGACATGGCCACGACCAATACAAAGTGGATCTATGTAACAATATATGTGTCAAAGTTCAAAAGAAACTCCATCGCAACCTGGGCAAAGTACATATCGGAGTGATAACTCAATCCCAGGGTCTTCTTACCGATCCCAATGCAGTACGATTCTAACCATGTGAATAGATGTCCTGATGTAGAACATGGTAGAAACCACTTGATTACCGGTCAATGATGTAAATCGTTAACAAGTGCGAGTGAAATCACCATTGATGTCAATGATTCCCAAGGTACTCTAGTACATTCCAACGGATGTGAATGGACAAGTTGAAGTCAAACATTCATGGAATCATCCGATCAGAGGTCAATGATGTAAACCCACTGTCAGACACGAGGAGGTCTGCCATTGAGGCATGCAGGTCCAAAGGTACTAACTAGTTTCTAAGTCTATTTCCTGGATGATGTGTTGAGGTCGACATGAATAGAATCATCGCAGGAGGGCCTTGATGTATCCCCCATCAACGACACGAAATTGACACAAATATTTAAATTGGTAGATCAAATGAACATGGATTGACATAGGTATTGAAACATGAATATTTGTGATGGCTGACTCTTGAGGCAGATACTTCCTTTGAACACTAAAGCACAACAATAGAAACATGACATGGACCAAAACATGATGATGCAGTGGACACTGTGACTTTCGTCGGGTGACCCAAAGGAGTAAGAAAAATCAGAGGATTGGTTCAACAGAGGTTCAACGGATTGAAATGTGTGCAAAGACAAAGTGCCATGTTCAAGGGCGACTGTAAGAATTACTGGTAGTGTTCTCAAAAACCGCTTGGCTTGTTTCCTTCAATTTTTCCCCCATCCAGATAGACGAGTACCTCTTTTTAATTTAACGAGCTTGAGGAGGGTAACACATGTTCGATATAACTCACCTTCGGTAAGTCCCTCTTCCTTTGTTTAACGAACTGGAAGAAGTAAGGGTTCGGTCCCATATGGGCCCTCCAATGTGTAATTGTTTAACGAGTCCAGAGAAGGTAAACTCAGTGGTTTTTCATATTTAGAGAGTCTGAAAAAAACTTAAAGACGACTCCAATGTTGGCCTTTTTCGTAATGTTAGTCTTGCGAGGCCGAAAAAGAGATAAATTATCACTCGAAAGACGCCCTTTCAAACCTTTTAACGAGTGGGAATGGAAGTAAGATCACTCGACAATCTTTTCATGTTTAGAGAGTCTGAAAAGAGTTTAAAGAAGACTCTAGGGGGTTCCTTTTTTGTTTATCCATGCGGGTCTGAAAAAGAGATAAAATTTTGCCCAACGCGTTCTTATATTTTTGAGCTTAAGAACAAACTAAGACTATGCTCGTAAAAGTGACAAGATAAAAAACAAACAAAACTGCTCCGAAACCTGTCGATAATGTCAAAACTAAATTCCAGGGGATTAATAAGGCCTCCAAAATATTTAAAAAAAACCCAAAAACTATATCTTTAGGCAAAAATGAAATATATAATAGTAAAATGGGGTTAAAAATGTCATTTACCATTTCATTTGTGCCAAGATTTGTAGCAATGGAGAATTTGTGCTTTGGAGGTGAATCTTTCATTGCTCGGTGCCGAAGCTATGGTCAACCATTTTCCTCGCCGTTTGGACCAGGTTGGTTCTCTTCTTCCCTTCTTTCATTTGTATGGTTCATATTTTCTTTTAAGGCAATAATTATTTATAAAAAATGATGCCCTGGGTCGACCCAAGCGCCCAAAAAGCTCGGCGCTCCTCTAAAAGTCATGGGGGAGTGCTGAATGACATGGAAAAAACCCCTCTTGGTCAATGAAGGGCGCACCAAATCTTTGATGTAGTGGATATGAGGGCACTTCCCAGAAACCACAAGAAAAAAAGCCCCAAAACAGCCAGCGCGCACTCAAAACGTGAAGAGGTTTTTTTTTTGTTTTTTAATTTTTGAACGCTTCATGGATAATGTAAGGGTGTGTTGGCACCCTGATGTTCATGCAAAGAGGGCATTGGTATTTTACAAGAGAAAACAATCATTTTTTAAAGTTTTGAAATTTGCCCAAAAATTGCCCAAAAATGTGATTTTTAATGAAAAATTTGATTGTTGATGCAGGTGATTTCGGCGACAATCATGCTTGACTGGAAAGAAAGAGAGAATGAGCTTGATTATGTGGCCTCTTTGCAAAGTCCTCGATTGAGATCCGCGTTGAGGAATTGCGGTCTCCTCAAATATGTCAAAATGCAAAAAATGAAGAAAGAGGTCCTTCTTCTTGAGCATATGATCGGGTTGTTGAACGTAGCGGAACAAGGATTCCAGATGGGAACAAAACTTATTACCATCGCATTAGAAGATGTGTACTTCATAACTGGTCTCTCAAAAAGAGGGGCTCCCATAGTTTTAACCAGACAACGAACACTTCCCGCGCCTGTGGATGAGTATCTGGCAAACCATTGTGTCCCAGGAGTGAGGCTAGTGGGTGGCAGAATTGCGATCAAAGATATTAGGGATCTATCTCTTCAATTGATTCTATTTTCCATTATGATTATAGCGGGAAGTATGAGCGCACACCTAGTTTCAATATCACAGGTGGCCTATGGTTTACAGTGTCTAGAGCCAACACTATTTAACTGGAGCGCATGGTTTCTTCACCACGTGAAGTAACAGATTACGAGATGTAGAACAGGGTAGCAAAAGCAATTCAGATATGGTTCATTCTTGGTTTCGTTCTTCTTAGAACGCATTCCTGGGATGCAACCTCAGATTGCATTAGCAGTACGACCAGTGGGAGAACCGCGTATAGAGTGGTGGACTAGCCTGTCTCCGTGACTAGGCCTAGATTTAGAGTTCATATTCACCGGTGATTTCTTTGCTTAGCTGAGATGCCAATTCATCGTGATAGAAGATTTTCCATACACCGGAGTAGATTTCTGGGGCAGCATGGAATTGGTTCTTCTAGAAGGCGAGGATTGGACGGGGTCAGGTAAGAAACCAAACAATGATCTCGTCAAGTGTTTTTAATTTTTGAATGTTATAATTTTTTTAGAGTCAATAGAAGAGTCTTTAACAGATGTATCGTTTCATCATGTAGATAGAGGATCAACACGTCGAGTAGAGATGCCAGCACTGTGGCATCGTGAAGATGCTCAGATAGCGGTAGATCAAGGGGTAGCAGCAAGAGGTCTCCTGGAGGTTGAAAGAAACCTCCAAGGTCTCACGATGGGTATCCCTCCTCTCAGGAGGCGGGAAGTGTTACTACATCTACAAAGACACACTGTAGGAGTGTCTGAGAGTCTTAACTCTCTACTGAGGCGAATAGCCCGTGCAGTGATATGTTACTTGATGCATAATGTGATGCAGGGAGATTAGGATATTCCTGATGATTGGATAGTTTGTATGACGATGTTTATGGGTGTGAGGACCCATATTTTTCCTATCTATGTAGCATTTTTGATGTAATCAAACTTTTTCAGTCACGCTGTATATATATATACATTTCCAAGTTTTTACAGTGCCAAATGATTTTCAAATGTTGTATTTTATGTGATGTGTTTTAATTTACATGATGATATGTGATGTGATTCATTTCCTTTATAAAAACTTATCTATGTGTGAGATATCTATCCATAATGTAATCTGCTAACGAATCCGAAATGGTATTGAGTTCTCTTGGTATGTGTCTGTATTTTATAAAATCAAATGTTCATTCAATACAATGAACTCGTAGGTGGAGTCGTAGCAGGATAGGATTGCGAATAGCGTAGATTCGATTGAGTTGACAGACCACGAGTTGAGAGTCTATATTGACAATTATGTGAGAAATTACTAGGGAGGATGCTTCGGTTAAAAGTCCGATGACAGCATGATATTCTGCCATGTTATTAGTTGCCGATCCTAAGCAAATACCTCCTGATCTAACCAACTCATCAGAGTGGTAAACGACCCAAGCCGCAGAAGCAACATTTTGGGTGTGTCGACTAGCACCATCCGCAAACCCAACAAAGATAGGAAAGGAAGATGTCATCTGCGCATGAAAACACAAGACAAAGTATAAGCGGCTAAGGCAAAAACTCGAGCATGCAAAAGACACACCAACCTAAAATACAATAGTGTACAAAGCACGTATGCTAGATGTCCTATGCATAGTACTTCTTAAGGTAAATCTCTCTCTGAGGCTCACCCAGGGATATTCTGTCGTAGTCCACTAACTCGTAGGTGCCTCTATGTAGAACATGTTTCATGATGTAATGACTATGCCATAGAGGTTCTAACTTACCCGTCCCTAACTTGTCATGAGCCTGGTCATAAACGAGGACTAGGTCCCCTTCTACAAAAGTGCGAGGATGGACAGACTTATCGTATTCATTCTTGTTTCATTTTTGATATGTCTCATTGACAAGAGAAACATCACAATGTGTTTCATCCAACCTAGTCAAGTGTAAGAAACATTCTTCTTCAACAGAAGTGTGGGGCAGGAGTTCTACTTTGAGTTTTAACAAAGGAATTTCACACTTGATTGGTAAAACAACTTCTATGCCATATAATAGCTGGAAAGAAGTGAAACCAGTAACAGTTTTCACTGAACTACAGTAGGCCTAGAGAGCGGAGAAAATTTGTAGATGCTAGGATGTCTTGTTTGCCCCTACCATCCGTTGGATCATAGTTTTGAGGACTTTGTTGATAGCTTCAACTTGTCCATTCACTTGAGGATAGTACGGGGACGAGTTCTCATGGCGAAAACCCAACTTGGCATGCAACTCATTCATCATCTGGTTTTTAAAGTGTGAACCATGATCAGTGATAATGGCACGTGGAACACTAAAATGAGTGATGATGTGGTTAAAAAAGAAAAGAGTTGCAATACAACCATCATTCAGAAAGGTAGGCATAGCCTCAACCCATTTTGTAAAGTAATCGACGACAACGATTATATAACCGTGCCCCTCGACTGAGGTAGGCTTACGTTGCATGAAATCAATGCCCCATTTGTCAAAGGGGACGATGGAAACAATGGGATGCAACAGAGCAGGGTGGGTTCGTGCCTTTTTGTGAAAAACTTGGCAGGGTGGGCATTTTTTGACTACCTCAATACAATCTTTGAAAATTGAGGGCCAAAAGTAGCCGGCACGCAAGATTTTCTGAGCTGTAGCCATCCCAGAAAGATGACTGCCACATGCTCCAAGGTGACAGTCATTAGGCACACGTTTAGCCTCTTCATGAGTTAGACATCGTTGCAGGATAGTGTCATTGCCACGGCAGTATAAAGTGTCGCCGATAATAAGTTAACGACGAGAATGGTGGCGAATACGACGACATTCTTCATGAGAGATATCGGGTTGAAAATGTTGGGTCTAGAGATAAAGAAGGATATCTCCATACCAAAGATTAGACGTGCTAATGAGGAACAAAGTTTTGTCCGGGAGAGAATCTCTGGGCTCAGTATCTTCATCAGCGTGGGGAAGGTCACAAATAAGCTCTGCAAACACCAGGGAATTTTTAGCTTTGGATTTAGTGAACTTGAGATCAAATTCTTGAGGGATAACAATCCATTTCAAATATTTGCCCCCAAGAACTTGACGTGTTAAAATGTGGTACATGGGGTTCGAGTCCGCAATAACCATGGTGGTGCGTAGAAAAATGTAGTGACAGAATCTCTGGATAGCGATGACGGCTGCCAGAGCCAATTTTCCAACATGTGAATATCTGAGCTCTAGACCAGATAGACTTTTTCTCAAATAATATATCACATGTTCCTCACCGTTAAGGTCCTCTTAAACTAACACCATGGCAATAGTGGAAGTGGAGGCTGCTAAGTAAAGGATATAGTCCTTTGTGTAATTCAGAGGATGTAACAAAGGAGCGTTGGTTAATGCATGCTTAAGAGCATCAAAGGATCGTTCAACAGTGCCATCCTAGATAAAAGGGGTGTCTTTCTGTAACAAGCGCATAAATCCTTTTGTAATCTTAGCGTAGTTACAAATGAAATGATGAAGAAAGTTTGCTTTCCCCTGCAAACTTTCGAGTTGTGTTAGATTGTTAGGTGGAGGTAAAGCCAAGATAGCCTTAATTTTTGAGGGATCCACCTGAAGCCCATCCTTGGAAACAATGAAGCCAAGGAGTCGGCCTGATTCGACAACAAAAATACACTTATGTGGGTTCAAACGAATGTGGTAGAACCGACATCGAAGAAAAATATCCCGTAGATGACCAAAATGGTTTGATCAATTGGATGAGTGGGTAGGTAAGTCGTCGAGGTAAGGCTCTACAATATGTTTGATATCGTTGAAAGCATAGGACATGGCTCGCTAGAATGTAGCACCGGCATTTTAAGGCCAAAAGGTAGTTTCTGATAGGAAAAACTTCCCCACGGGTAGATGAACGTTGTCTTATGCTGAACAGTAGGTAAAATGACAATCTGGTTATACCCTGAGAAACCATCCATAAAAGAGAAAATTATGCTACTAGCACAATTATCAATAATCTAGTCGATGAAGGGCATAAGGTAGTTGTCTTTCAGACAAGCCTTATTGAGGTCCCTATAATCAACATAGACAAGAATGGTCCCTTGCTTCTTAGTAACCAGAACAATGTTTGAAACCCATTCCGTCAAAGGGATGGGATATATGAAGCCAGATTTCAATAATTTTTCAACTTCTGCCTTAATAGCCGCGGTCTTCTTAGGATGGGTTGGGTGAATTTTTTGTCGAACAGGTTTTACACCTGGGTAGGTTTTAATCTCATGCACAATGATCGAAGGATCGATCCCTGGCATCTCTTCGTAGCTCCAAGCGACGACATCGTAGAATTATTTAAACAAAGCGGTATAGGAAACCACTTCATCGGGTGTACAACTAACACCGAGATTAATATTTTCGATGATACCTTCCTTGATCGAAATATCTATTTCGACTGTAGAGGTAATGTTTCCTAAATTCCCTTCAGAAATAGCATCATGTGTACGTATAGGTGATGGGGAAATTGGACAACATCAGGGGGGAAGATAGAGTGTATATCTTCCTGTATTTCTTTGAGAGGTGGAAGAAAAGAGGATTGATGATGGCTATCATCCCAAGGTACATCGTCAATGTTAAGCATTTCCATTATAGATTCATCGGAAGAAAAAATTTGGGAAATGTAGTCGAACGCAGACGTCAAGGAATTTAACCACAATGGCATCGAGTAACTGCCGGGTGCCAAGAGATCTTGGTCATCCGAGGAGGGAGAGGCAGATTGGATAGCAATGTATGAGGTTTCGGCTGGACTAAGTGGCATCGTGACACCTAGTGCATCAAATTCCAATGAACTAGGGACAATCCAAGGGTCAAATGATTCCAAGGATTGGTAAACCGTAGTCGAAATCATGTTGATGGTGGCAACATGATGTGTGGTGGGTGGAAGTGGTGTAGGGAAGGTACCCATAAGGCTAGAGTCTTTCAACAAGCCAACACCAACGCTTTCATACGTGATCTTGTGATCTCCCAAGAATGAAATATTGTTGGTAGCGGGGGCACGAGCGTCGGGTGTACATAAGTCTAACTGATCGACAATGACAATTTTTCCCTGATGAGAAAATTGTACACATCGAAACACCGACAAGGCAATGACAGTCATAGCATAAAACCAACTTCTTCCAAGTAATAAGTTGTAATCGAGGGGAGCATCGACCACCTAGACATAAAAAAATACGGATTTGCCGCCCAATTGGATGGACATGGACTGCAAAATTCCATGGGGATGAAAACCTCGTGCGTCGAATGCACATAGCATCGTTGGGGATTTTTTAAGTGCGAGCAATTTCAAGATTTTACAACAGGCTAAAGACATGACACAAGTAGAGGCTCCCTCATCCAAGATAGTGTGGTGGATTTGTTGATTGTGAACAACAACATCAATTTGGAAAGCAAGTTGGTGGGAGAGTCGAGATGTATAATTGTCCAGGTTAAACATGATATTGTTGGATGACTCAGGATCAACAATGCCAATAGCAGCCAAGAGCTTTCTACATTGACTAGGGCAGTGCTGTAGAACTTCTAACGCAGACATAACACACGGTGCTTGAGCCAAATATTCAACAATGTTGTAGTTCTGGGTGGAATGTGAACTAGGATTAAAGGTAGATTTACGGATAGTGCTCTTAGGAGGGCATAAGATAGATTCGAATGTAGGTTTCTCAATCTGAATTGGTCCAGACGGAGGACTAACTGATGGAGGACTAACGGAGGACGATGATGGATCTGGTAAAGTACCGATACCGTTAGTGAATTTTCCTTTATTAGGTTTAACTGGTGTGTCGTATGTCGTAGAGCGGGTGGTTAAATCAATCCCATTAAACATGTAAATATGGGCACTTATCGAGGGTTCATCATGGGAAGGATGGCTAGAACTGCCCCCTGGAGAGGGGGTTTGAGCAACCATAGATTGCTGTTGTGGAAAAGGCTAAGTAAGCACGATGGGTTGGGAATTCCCCTTGAAAAGTTTGGCCACTTCATCGCGATGTGGACAGTCTCGAGTGTAGTGATCGTCACCACAAATGAGACACGGGAACTTCGATTTCCATTGTGGTTGCTTTTCGTTAGAAGGTGGTGGGTTTTGAGCTTTTGGTTGTTCATTGTTATTAGTCTTTTTGTTTTTGTTCTTTGTCTTCTTCTTACCTCCGATTTGTTGTGAAGGGGCAGATTGAAATGCATTCACTTGAGAGATTATAGTTTGGGGGGAGGTAGAGGAGGGTGTGGTCAAACTGGGAGTGGATGCCGGAGAAGATCAATTTTCCGTTTTAGTCGCTGGGAAACAGATTGGGTTTTGACGGAACCGATAACTCCATCTGTATGTGACGTGGATGATGG
>SNQJ01S0054457.1:20352-31232 GCA_010110895.2 Picea sitchensis | reverse complement strand
CATCAGATCCACTAAGAAAGGGATCTCTAAGATATTTAGGGAGAAAATATCTCTTAAGGATTTTGGGGAGGAAATATCTCTCAAGGATTTTAAGGAGGAAATATTTCAACCATCCACAAGATCCTCCACCTTCCCTAAAAAATAGGAAACCAAATTTGAGGTGGATTCTCACACTTAATTACTTTATTTTTCATGAATATTAATAATAATTCATGTGTACTTGGTATTTTGGCCTTCATGTAATATATCCCTCCTCCACATTGACTAGGGATTGTGACATAGGTTATTTCATGGTGTCAAGGTGTATGAGACACTTATATGACACTTTACGACACTTAGGGAGAGGTACCTAGGTGTGCAAATTTCATGTGTAACACCAGGTTTACCGTCAATTTTTGAAATATCAGAAGGTAGTTTAGCCGGAATCACTGGCCAGAAAGGATAATGCAGGATAAGATCATTGGTCAACCGAGACAAGTTTGGGAGATCCAGAGTAGCAAGGAACGGTAGCTGTCAGTTAACCTGAGGGTGACACTGGTGTGGCATAGGGACACCAGTAGGACTGTAAACTGAGTTAGGTGGATAATTGTAACCAATAGGTCCTCCTGCATACGGTTGTTGCTGACCAAAGTAAATGGGATTCGAGGAGGGTTGAGAAACATGTGCGAGCGGGGGATAACCTGATGGATTTTGAGGATTATAATTCTATTGATGGGTTTGTCCATAAGGTGGATAAACATTTTGTCCATAAGGAGGATAAGGTTTTTTTTTTCCTTGAGAATTTTGCCCCCCAGGGAATAGAGGATTTCCCGGAAAAGGAGTGTGCCAAGGATTAGGCGTTGTAGACACATTTTGTCCAGAAGGTTGATGGTGGGCTCCATTTTGAGGCTCCCCCCCAACATGAGGTTGTCCTCCAAATGTTGGTTGCCCGCCAAACGGAGGTTTCCCTATGAAAGGAGGTTGCCCCCCAAATGGAGGTTTCCCTTAGAAAGGAGGTTTCCCCCTAGCATGAGGTTGAGTCCATGGAATTTGGAAACCAGACATAAATGATTGACCGGTGCCGCTTAATGGATTAGAGCCACCAAGACTGGTCCCTCCGGGTTGCTGTGTAGGTATAGAACTTCCAGGTATAACTTGGGTAGTGTTGACAACGAAAGAATTCAGTGCTCTGTACCCAAGGGGAAGTGACAAGGAAGGATAAGATGATAGTGGTGTACCAATGGGAGCTTGGATAACCACCACATTACCAGTGGGAATAGTCGCAACGTGAGGGACCATTGTAGAATGGGCCATCTAGAGAGAAATAGTGGAACTTAGACCAACATACTGCATGTTCGGACCAACGGACGGTGCGATGGAACTAACGGTTGTACTAGTAAAATGATCTAAAGGTACGGTATAGGTAACAGATGTTTCTAGTATTTGGGATATGACAGGTATATCGATGCTTGTCCCTAATCCGTAAAGGTCTTCCACCATGCGAGGTGGGATTTGAACTATATCAGAAATCCAAAGGGGGTTTCCGACCAGAGGATTCGAATGAGACCTGGTCGAAATTTCAGAAGGATCGATGACAATAAGTTATTCAGCTGAATTCATTTGGAGAAAACGCCTTTCATATCCCGTAGGAATGTAGAAAGCCTCCATAGGATCCGTAACAATTTGAAAATATTCTAAAGAGGTGGAAACTTCCTCCTGTGAGGTTATAATGTCATGGACCTCACTCTATTGAGGAGAGCCCTCCATAGAATGAGGGAGTAAAGCGGTAGAATATTCCATATTTTATGGGGGAAGTCCCTGTACCCAACGCGAACGACGTGGAGGGTCGATGTTGGCGGAAAAAAGTCGACGGAAAAAATCTATGGCCAACTAATGAAAAACAAACAACATGCACTAATCAAATATAGGAATCAAGCCAAGCAAAAAAAAAATTCTTTTGATGACCGTACTAGTTGGTGATGAAATCCAACATCGTGTGATCAAGTCAAGAAGGGGCTAGGATATGGTGGAATAGTTACGATGGTGACCTGCTTAACAGACTTACGCCTTGGTGCAAGCTTCCACGCAACAATTGTGGATTTACCCTCCAAGGATCTCGAGTGAGTTTGACCAACTTCTGTTCCAGGTACAGTGAGACTTCCCTTCACCGTCACCTTGTGTAAGTACCTAAATATTATGGCTACTAAGGAAACCAACTTGCAGTCAGCCCCTGGGCGGGTACATTCGACAGTTCGGTCTAAACGTATGAGTAGGATAACAAGTCCGAAATCCTTCGAGAGAACTCCATAATTCCAGAGGACCTCGAATGGATTTAGAGTTCATGAAGCACCGAGACCAAATGAAACCAGTGGACCGGTAGAATTCCAGAGGACCTCGAATGGATTTAGAGTTCATGAAGCACCGAGACCAAATGAAACCAGTTGAAACTCAATAAGAACCCTCAATATACGATTCGACCACTACAAATAGTTGAACCACAGAGGGATAATCTTCGTAACTCTCCCGAATGCGACCTCGTGCGTAACCCCTATGTGAGAGGGGGATCCCAGAAAGCCTATACGACAATTGGATTTTTCTCTCCCTATCGCAAGATGCAAATGTTTGTTTTGAATACTTTGGAGAGTTGTACTCACAACCTAATCCAAAGTGCTAATCCTAGTCTAATGTTGGTGGAAGATCCTAAAAACAAAATGTTCTAGATAAATTTTAATTAGCGTTAATTTTGCAACTGTTCTTTACTCAAAAGGTGTATGACAATGAAACTGATGGTATTATGACTCAAATCCCAAACAGATGCATAAGAAATGATAATCAGTCCTTTATTTCAATGAATTCTTATTTAAGGGAAAGAGAAAGATGTTCTTTTCGCTGTCAAACACTAAGATGCAAAATCCTCAATCAAATCTAATATAATGCTAAAATCTCATAGAATTCCTTTCTAATATCCAAAAACAATCATAAAAAGTATCACTTTTCTTTATGTGTGAATGATAATCAATCCGATATAAAACTTCCTATGTCATCCAGATTGCAAAGTCAACAAGGTTCAGACAATCAGAAGCGAGTTACACACAAACAAAAAACACACTCTCGTTGTGATAAAACAAGAAAGACAAAGATGAAAAAAAATTGCAAAAAAGAAAACCAAAAATTCAAAAAGATTGATAATGGCTTGGATAAGATGACCTCAAAGATCAAATGGAAAGGTGCATAGACCTTTGAATCTCCTCACGAAGGCTTCTACTCAGTCAGATAAACGAGAAGAAAACAACAAGTTAACTCTAAATCGACAAAGACAAAGAGTGACTTCAAGGCAAGGAAAGAAAATGTCAAATTTCCAAACAAAAGATGATCAATTATTAGAAAACAAGGTGTTGAAGGCCAGGACCAAGATGTACTGAGGTTGTAAAACTCCCGAGCAAGTGCCAGAATCAAGAAATGAATTCAGAGAGTGAAAATCCTGAAAAATTTCTCACAGAAAAGGGGTAACGCTCTGGTGTAAAGGGCACCAGAGCGTTCCAACTCTTTGTGTAAGGCCAACAGAGAGAACTAGCGCTTTGATAGCAAGGGAAGGGGAGTGTTGGGCTCTCAAAACTCAGAAAAATAACCAAAAAGTCAAAATTCCAAGAAAACACAATCAATCAGGGTGAGTATGATGAAAGAAAGAGGCAATCAATCAGATCTAAGAATCAGAAACACGATGTGGAGAAGGTCAAATAATGAGTAAAGAACAAGACAAGGTGCCTAGGAAAGGAATCAAAAATAAAATCTCCTCCCCAGTGGAGTCGCCAATTTATGTTATAGGTGAATCCTCCTGCAGATAAGCAGATTCCCTCTTGGTATCTAGACCCCTAAAACCAAGACAGAAAGGGTGCTATCATTGGTCACTGACATCCTTTTAGATCTAATTAAGCTAATGAATGAAGAGGAATAAGAAAAGTGTACCTTTTTAAATGGCGTTTGTCCTCGCAAAGTCGAAGTTGAGCTTCAATCCCAAGCTGCTCGATAGGTCCTATAGAACAAAAAAAGATACAACAAGCTTCCTATTCTACTGAGATTAGCTCAAATACAGATCTATCTACTAGAGACAAGTTTATGTGGAACAAAAACAAACTTGAAAGAAACAAGCCAAGCATATATGTCTATTAATGAGAACAAATGAAGAGTACTTACAATCCTCTGATGAAGGTGTAGCAACTTCTTCCAGCTCTCCTTGTCCAACCCCTTTGCTCAAGTAATCTACACTGATTATGCTTCAATGGCATCTCAATTATGGGATCATAAGTTTGGTGTAATTCTCAATCTCCATATATACTTTCACCATGAAGAGGCCTCCTTATATAGGCTTGGAGAGATCTAACCATTTGAGAGATCTTTGGGATAAGTTGAGGATTCCTCTCCTTCAGTTGTGGATCTCCCCTAAGATCATGCCTTGGCCTCAGATTCAAATCCAACCACCTTCAGATATTGAGGGGATTCTTCCCTGATTTCCTCAATTCTTCATATATTGAGGGGATTTTGCCCAAAAAAGGCCAACACTCCCTCAAAAGGGACACAAAGTGTTGGAACTCTCCCCTAGAAGAGCGTACAGAGTGCCAATGCTCCTTGACAGTATATAGGGGAGCGCTCCCTTCCAAATTTGACTTTTAAGTGGCTTTTTCAGTGGAAAAAGGCTTGTACTCCTTGTCAATTGATTTCTCTTTTTCAAGACTAGTCTTTGAGGTGTCTTAAGTGTTTTTACGATTTCGTTAGAGAGATGACATAGACAAGATAATGTTTGCAACACCTGTGACACTTGCGACCAATATGCGACACTTGCAATATTTGTAACGACGACATTAGAGATCATTGCAATGAGTGATTTTGATGTGTAACAACCGTCAATCCTTCGTGCTACCTTAGACTTTCACAACTTCATATGTATCAATGATTACTTGCAATAAGCCTTACACAACAATAGATATTCAATATGTTCAAATGTGATTAAATGAGAGAGCCTTGCCTCTTATTTATACTTTCATGTAGCATCCTCAAGGGTTTACCTTATAACCATCTTAATCCACTTTCCTTATTTTAGGGTTAACCCACTTATAACCATTTGTCCACTTAACTTGACCACTTTCCATAATTAGTAAGTTCTCCATGAACTTTATTATTTAAATAATTTATTTTGCATCCTCTTTGACTTATAGTATACTCATCACTTCACTTTATTATTTAAATAATTTCTTATTTGCAAACACATTGACTACTTTGACCTTTTGGGGCTTCTAGATGACTCATGAGGGTTCTCCAACTTCACATGGCCATAACTCTCTAACCGTGAGGAGTTATGTGACGCTCCACATACCACTGGAAATTGCATGACATGTACTATCCATATAGAATAGTCTTACCTACAAATATATCAAAACTCATACCATTATCCATAAAAAAAACTTAGGTCCATTACCCAAACCTTTGTGCTACTAGAATTTGCTATCAGACTTTCTTTAAGGGTTGACATCAATGAAAACCAACCCAGTTAATCAACAATCTCCCCCTTTGGCACTGATGACAACGCTCTGATGCAATGCTAAAGTCATATCATGCAATACTGAGGTCATATCACTCATGCTCCCCCTGTGACCATCACTCCCCCTGGAACCATGCCTTTGTGCTCTGCATCTGATAAATCTCTCCCACTTTGTCATCAATGGAAAATGTATCTTTCCATCCAGGGCTACTCCCCCTAACTTAATTTTCCTTGGGGATACTCCTCCTGAATGAACTCTTTCTTAAACTAATATCCCGACCTGAACTGTCCTCTTTATGGTGCTTCCTCATGTAGATCTAATACATATAAGATAAACATTCAAAAGCATTCATTTTGGAGTAGAAATCACTCAGAGTCTCTGGCGAAGATACTCAAAGGCTTCTCTTGGAAGCCGTTTTGTAAAGATGTCTGTCACTTGTTCTTTTGTGACCACATATTCAACTCCGATGTTCTTCTCTGCAACCTATTCCCATAGAAATTGATACTTGATTGGAATGTGCTCCGTCTTGGAGTGCATCACCGGGTTCTTTGAGATATTGATGGTGCTTGTATTATCACAATATATTGGAATGGGCTCATCATACTCAACCTATATATCTGTCAGAGTTTGTTTCATCCATAGAACCTGTGTACAACATGTTGTTGTTGCAATATACTCTGCCTCGATTTTAGATACATATACTGATGATTGTTTCTTGCTTAGCCATGATACTAAACACTCACCCAAGTAGAACACTACTCCACTGGTGCTTCGTTGGTCATCAATGCAACCTACCTAATCTGCATTTGTGTAGGCAATAAGTGATAGATACTTTCCTTTTGGATACCATAATCAAAAATCTTTTGTTCCTTTGAGATATCTGAAAATCCTCTTCACTGCTAAGACATGTGATTCCTTTGGTGCTGATTGAAAGCGTGCCACCTGTCCAACTGCCTGCATTACATTTGGTCTGGATGTTGTCACATATAGTAAGCTGCCAATAATTGACCTCTATTACCTCTGGTCAATAGACTTTGAATCATCATATTTGCTCAACTTGCAACTGGTTTGCATAGGAGTGATAATTGGTTTACAATCTTCCATTCCAAACCTCTTTAGCATTTCTCTGATATACTTAGTTTGAGAAATACAAATTCCTTGGTTTCTTTGAAGTATCTAAGGACCCAGAAAGAAGGATAGTTCTCCAAGTAATGACATTTCAAATTCATTATGCATGTCCTTTGCGAATTTCTAGCTTAACATGTCATCATTTCTTCCAAAAATAATATCATCAACATAAACTTCAATAAATAAAATACTATCTTGAGTTAACTTGATGTAGAGGTTGTTGTCTGCACTTCCTTTTCTAAACCCTGCCTGCTGTAAATATTTATCCAGTCTAGAGTACCATGCTCTAGGAGCCTGTTTTAGACCATACAAGGCCTTCTTCAATTTACACACATAGTATGCATTCTCTGACAACTGAAATCCTTATGGTTGTTCAATGTAGACTTCTTGTTCAAGTTCCCCATTCAGAAAATCCGATTTCATGTCCATCTGATACACTTTAATATTCTTGGAGCATGCATAAGCTAAAAGCAATCGGATTGATTCCATTCTGGAAATTGGGGTGAATGTATCTTCAAAGTCGATTCCTTCAACCTGTGTGTATCCTTTACATACCAATCTAGCTTTATTCCTTATAACTTGTCAATCTTCATTCAATTTGTTTCTGAATACCCACTTTGTGCCAGTTACATTCTTATTCTTTGGTCTTGGAACCAATTACCAAGTGTCATTCTTCTCTATTTGATCAAATTCTTAATCCATGGCCTTATTCCAAGATTCATCCTTGCTGGCCTCTTTAAAACTATTTTGTTCAATCATAGATGAGAGTGCAAGGTGCGTTTGTTATGGTAAACAAATTCTTCTTCTAGTCTCAACTCCTGCATCTTTATTTCCGATAATCTGATCTGAAGGATGATTCTTCTGTACTCGTTTGCTAGGTGTCTTTGGAGGCACTTGTTGAACTTTCTCATCTACTTCTGTATGATCCTCTTCATCTTCCCCTTCTACTTATTCTTCATCTTCTGCTTCTTCTTTGTAAACTTGTTCCATTGATTCATTTTCGGCTTCCTTTAATTCTTGTCTACTTGTTTCATCAATTGTTACATTGATGCTTTCCACGATTTTGTTCAACCTCAGATTGTAACACTTGTATGCTTTCCTTGTACTTGAGTAACCAAAAAGTACTCATTTGTCCACAGGAGAGTCAAACTTTCCCATTCTGCCATCTTCTCTTTTGATGTAGCATTTTCTTCCAAATACTCTGAAGTGCTTCACATTTGTTGGTCTTCCTTTACATAGCTCATAGGGATTTTTGTTAGTGTTGTTTCTGAGCATTACTATGTTTTGAATGTGAACCGTTGTATGCACTGCATGTGTCCAAAAGATATCTGTCAATTTGGAATCCATTAGCATTGTTCGAACCATTTCTTGTATTGTCATGTTCTTTCTTTCAACAACTCCATTTTTTTGAGGCGTCCTAGCAATGAATAATTGCCTTTTTATTCCATGTTTGTTGCAGTAGTCCATAAATTCCTTTGAAGTGAAATCTCCTCCATTATCAGATCTCAAAAAATTGATTTTTGAATCCATTTCATTTTCAACCATTTCCTTGTAGACCTTGAAGTTTTCAAAAGATTTGACTTATTTATGAGAAAGCAAACTACAGTATTTTTGTATAATCATCAACTAATAACATAAAGTATTTCTCACCTTTTAAACCCTTTGTTGTAGTTGGTCCAACTAGATCAGTATGCACAATTTCCAGTGGTGTTGTCATTGAATATTCCTTTGATTTAAACCTGGTCTTTGTTTGCTTTCCTTGTTGAAAATGCTTGCATAAAGTGTTGGTTGGTTTTGTGATCTGGGGAATGTCTCTAACTGCTTCATTTTTGCTGAATTTGTCAAGGTTATCAAAGTGTACGTGACCCATTCTTCTGTTCCATAGCCAAATTTCATCTTTCTTTCCTAGACACCACTTTTCATTTCCAATTTCACTTAATACATATATGTTGCTTGATGTTCTTGCAACTATTGCAATCAATTTTCCTGAACCTTCTCTTCTTATCTCGCACTTTTGTGAATCGAAAGTAACTTTATGACCTTGGTCACACATTTGACTCACACTTAGAATATTATGTTTCATATCTTCTACTAGTATAACATTTTCTTCCTTGGTATTCTTGTTTCCAATTCTGACTGTGCCTTTTCTAATGATTTTAGCTGAATCATCATTTCTGAAGGAGACTGATCCATCTCTTTCCTTTATTAATGTAAGAAACATGTCTTTATCACCTGTCATGTGTTTTGAACAACCACTGTCAACATACCAACCACGTTTCTTCTGCTTAGCTTGTAGAGCGAGTGTGCATTCTTCATTGTTATACTGATTATGATTTTTTATCCATGTTCTCTTCTGAGGTTCCTATCTATGACTGTTGTTGTTCTATTGTAGTTCTCTAGGAGGAATTTTCATTCTGCAATCTTTGGCCATGTGTCCAAAGTTGTTACACTTGTATCATTCCACTTCGGTGCTCAATGATTCAAACCTCTTGTAACTTCTTCTTTGTGTTTCACTAGGACTTCTTGGATAACCCTTTTGTGTATGACTTTCAAAGTTGTTTATGTTCTTGATGTTAGCCCTGCAATTCATAGCTTTATGTCCAAAATTATTGCATGCATAACATAAACCAAAAAATATAGTTTGATACCCGGGAATTGAAGATCTTCTGAAAGGAGTTTCTCTTCTGAATCCTTCTTCTTCCTGGGGCCTATCTGTCAATTGTTGATTCTGAAATTTGAATCTTCTCGGTGGAGGAGTATCCATGTAATCTTCTTTGTAGGTCCTCACATCCCCTTTGATTGTTTTTGCATAGATTTTTGGATATGTTTCTTGTTCTATTGTTTTGGAGCTTGATCCCTTTCCTGTCTAATTGTATCCAAGTCCGGACTTGTCATGATGAGGCTTTTGACTGCTGATAATGTTATCCAAAACTTTTGAGTTGTTTTGCATATTTTTCTTTTGAAGATACTTTCTTAATGTGACAATCTCTGCTTCCAAATTTTCAATGATCCTATCTCTTTCTTCTAGTTTTTATTTGAGTGCTTCTTCAATTATTTTATCTTCTTCTATTTGAACCTTCAAATTTGTGATCATTTGTTCTAGTTTATGAGTGTTTTCTTTCTTGTCTAGTTCTTCTTGTAGCTTTTTGTTTTTCTTCTTTTCTCTTCTTATAACTTCTATGGCAGTCAACAATTCTTCTCGGTAGTCAACTTCTGCCTCTTCATATTCTTCTTCAGTGTCTTCTTTATCAGAGTCTTGTACTACCGTGAATATAACTATTTCTATCTCACTGTCATTGTCTTCATATTCATCTGATGAGGAGATGTCTTCTTTGGTGCAAAAGCTTTTCTTGAAGGCTTTCTTTATGGTTCTTTTGCCTTTATATGTTTGTTTTCTATTTGAGTAATCTTCCTCATTCCTCTTATTTTTCTTATGAGGACATTTGTTATCAAAATGACCAATACCATCACAATTAAAACAAATCAATGGAAGCTTACCTTTATATCTGTCGTTGGTTCCCTTGTTCAATCTTCTAACAAAGTTGGCCACTTCTTCATCATTTTTTGAGATGTCACTGTTGCTACTATGTTCTTTTTCATTTTTCTTTCCCTTTTGCTTTGACCTTTTGGATGCTTTGAAAGATGCTTCTTTTATATCTGGATTTTCATGTTCAGTTCTCATTTCATATGCTGTGAAGATACCATGTTGTTCATCCATGCTTATTGGGTCTAGATCTGCTCTTTCTTCTAGTTTTGATATCTTGGAATCAAATCTGATTGGAAGAGATCTTAGTACCTTTTGAACAATTACAGACTCTTTAATTTCTTCTCCCAATCCTATGATTGCATTTACTATTTCATCGACTCGTAAGAAGTAAGCTGCAACATTCTCATCTTCCTTCATCTTTAGTTGTTCAAATTGACCTCTGTAAGTTTGAAGCTTTGCTGCTTTGACTTTTGAATCTCCTTCATAAATATTTTGAATCTTGTCCCAAATCTCTTTAGCTGATTTACAATGTATAACTTTGGTGTACAGTGATTCACAAAGACCATTCAGAAGTGCATTTTTGGCTTTGGAATTATTTTGATTGAGTTGTATTTCTCTTTCATTTGTCAATGAAACTGTTGGTTCTTTGTATCCATCTACAACTGATTGCCAAATTTCAAATCCATGTGCATGTATATATGTTTTCATCCTTCTGCTCCAAAATGCATACTTCTGTCCATCAAACTGTG
>SNQJ01S0054457.1:1569-18371 GCA_010110895.2 Picea sitchensis | reverse complement strand
TTTGACCTTTTGGGGCTTCTAGATGACTCATGAGGGTTCTCCAACTTCACATGGCCATAACTCTCTAACCGTGAGGAGTTATGTGACGTTCCACATACCAACGGAAATGGCATGACATGTACTATCCATCTAGAATAGTCTTACCTGCAAATATATCAAAACCCATACCATTATCCATCAAACAAACTTGGGTCCATTACCCAAACCTTTGTGCTACCAGAATTCGCTACCGAACTTTCTTCAAGGGTTGACATCAATTACAACCAACCCAATTAATCAACAATATCTTAGTGTGTGCAAACGAAAAATAAAAGTAAATACAACTCAAACCACAAGTGCTGCACAAATGGGTAGTGTGGATCCTATAATTTCTAATATGAGGAGTATACTTAAGTAGGATATGCAAGGCTTCAATTACGGCCATAGAGGCTTGGACGTCGTAATGGCTAACTATAATGGATTTGAGCTCTTTAGAGCAAAAATCCAAGTTAGAATTGTTAACAAAAGGAATGAGCTAGAATACACAAATGGATAAGGTAATGATGGTTCTCATATGATTAAGTGAAAATCAACTACATGGTTGTGCAATATGTTTGCATGTGAACAAAGTATACATGTATCTAACAGTATGTGATTGCATAACAAGTCACTTATGATAGATAAGTTTTAGGGAATGAAATTTTTTCTTATTTTGTTCATTAGTTCATGAATAATGATTTTTATTTTTATTTTGTTCATTAATTCATGAACAATGGTCTTATGGATTTAGGACATGAAGTTTCATATTATTTATGTATTTTGTCACATATTTTGATAATATTTCTCTACAATGTTCATAAACTATAATAAAAAAGAATTAATATCCTACATTTAAATTTAAAGAAAATATCAATCTAAATAAAACACAAATTATCATGAATTCATCCTAATTTTAAATTTTAATTTTTTAAATAGCTAAAGTTTGTATATAAAATTAATTTTAATTTAATTTTTTAAATAACTAAAGTTTGTATAAAAAAATAATTTTAATTTTTTAAATAACTAAAGTTTTGTATATAGAATTTTATATAGACTTTTTAAAATTATTTTCCTTATGTATTGTTTTTTTTTTTCCAAGGAAAAAAGTGGTAATTTTATTAAAAGGGGTATAAAATTACATTCGCAGATATATATTTGTTGTGTGGCTAGCATGAATATATATTGTCTGTTAGCATCTCATATAATTATGTGAATCTTCAGTAAGTATACAAACTTCAATACAAAACATTACATATTATGTGTGGCTCAACATTGGCTGTATATTAAAAAATAGTGAGTTTCAAAAATGGTATTTCAGTTATCAACATAGTATACCTGCTTATGTACTCAAAATTGGCTGCCATCTGTATGTCATTTATGCTTCTTCTTCCTTGAATGGCCTATGGAACTCAAAACTGGCAGCCTCATTATGTTATGTGATATGCCAACTTCTGAAAGCTAGGTGCGATGCTTCTTTGGAAAGCCTATCAGCCATGGCGTTCCTTTCCATGTAAATGTGTGTGAGAGAGAAAGTGTCAAAAGTAGGAATGGTCCTCAATATATTTGTCAATAAGGGTCTGAGCCTAGTTATGTGACAAATTTGTGTTTGTGTAGCCCACTGTATAACAATCAAAGAGTCCCCAAAGGCTTGTAGATTGGTTACTCCTTTTTCTGTCGCGAATTGTAGAAGGAGTCTTAAGGCTTGTAGTTCGGCATAGTTATTAGATCCAGGCCCCAACCCAGCTCGGAGGAGGAAGAAGTGTCATTCTGAAAGGTATATGTAGCCACCCCCCCCATAGTGGAGTTGATCACCTGAGGCCGCGCCATCAAAATATGCCCAGGGTCTCTCTTTATTGATTTATTCCTCCCGAGAAGTTCGATTTGTGTCTCGTCCCGAGGGGTGTTTAAATTTTAAAAGTTTTGCAATACTTATGGAAGAAGTGGCTACCCTTAGTGGAGATTGTGGTGCATCCCGGAAAATAGTATTATTCATGGCTATCCAGATCCCCCAAGTTGTTAGTATTGGCAGTGCTTTTAAGTAATTTGGGGTTGTCGGTTTTAGCCAATCCTTTAGAGCTATTTTAAAGGTGTCTCCGTGCCAATTGCCGATGTCAGGATTTAAGGTGGAGGCTTCCGACCAAAAAAAGCAATTGAAGGGGTAGCGCATGAAAATATGATCTATCGTTTCTTCCTATGAATGATAGAGGGGGCACCAACTAGGCCCGTGAAAGAGATTCTTCTGTAGAATATCCCAGGTGGGGACTTTTTTTTCTAGGATAGACCATACCAATAACTTACCCTTGGCTGGGCATTGTAGCTTCCACAATCGTTTCCACCACCATTTTTCCTCTTGTTGTGCCTGTGTTATACTGAGTAGTACATAACCTGCTTTAGGAGTGTATGTGCTTCGCGGGTCTCCATCCCAGATGAGTTCATCTGCTCCATCCATTAAACGTATGTTTGCCTTCCTTAGCGCGATGACATATTGGTCCCAATAAAAAGTTTAGGGGACACTAAGTTCCAAGGTTCTCCCGGACTTCCATCCTGGTTGCCACAGGGTTGTGTGGGTGGGATCGGCAAGTTGGGCAAGGTGGAAATATCCGTTTCTTTCAAGAGTTGTGAAAATGTCGTCTAGTAAAAGGTGTTCCCTCGTGCAGCCTGCCCAAGGATCTCGTCCAATACGAAGGGAGTTTCCAGATCCTACTTGCCAAGCTAAGGAATTTCCCACCACTTCAAAGGCCTGTTGAACCGCCTTCCACATTATAGAAATCCCGACAGATCTGGTTCCAGGGCTCCAGATCCATTCGATTATAGAGAGTGGTGCCACATACTTTTGTTGTGTCACTTGGGTCCACAAGCTTGTTGTCGTGATTATACGCCAGACAGATTTGGCTGCCAGAGCTTTTGAGAAGAGAAAGATGTTTTTGAGACCCCATCCACCCAAAGACTTTGGTTTTGCGATTCTTTCCCAGCGTACCTAGGGCAAGACTCGATGATCTGATTTCCCCCTCCACAAATAAGAGAAACACATTTTTCTTGCTTTTTCAAGTATTCCCTTTGGAATCTAGGAGAGGGACATCCAGTAAACTGGAATTGCTTCCAGGACCATCTTAATTAGTACCAGTCGGCCAACCCTTGATAACCATTTGTGGCACCAAAATTTTCATCTTTTTTCCAGCTTTGCCAGGAGCCATAACCAATCATTCTTTCTATAATCGTTAGGCTTTAAGTGGAAACCAAGGTATTTGAGGTCTTCGTCCAGTTCCAGAGAATGAAAGGGAAACATGTCTAAATAGTATCGGATATCCTCATTCTTGAGCCGAGAGAAGAGTATATTGGACTTCCAAGCGTTGAGGAGCATTCAAGTTGTTGATTTAAAGAATGTGAGCCCCTCGGAAATTAGATCTGCATCCCTCTTCGATCCATCGCAAAAGATGAGTATGTCATCTACAAAGAGTAGGTGAGTGATAGCAAGTCCAATTGAAATTTTGATACCAGAAAACCGTCCGCCCAATCTTGCCTCTGACAAGAAGCGGCTTAAGCATTCCGCTACAAGAAGGAAAAGTAGGGGGGAGAGAGGGAAACCTTGCCAGAGTCCCCTCCCTGCTTGAAAATATCTGTGGCGGAACCATTTAGAAGTATGGAAAAGGAGACTGAGTTTAAGCAAGCCATAATCCAGTTGAAAAAATGCAGGCCAAAGCCCAGGTGAATTAGAAGCATTATGATGTATAGCCAATTGACCCTATCAAATGCTTTGGATAGGTCTATCTTAATCACTGCCGCTCTCATCTTCTTTAATTTGATGCCGTGTAGGCCTTCTTGTGCTACACCGATAACTTCATGAATTTGTCTACCTTCAAGGAATTCGAACTGTTCCCCCAAGATGTGTTTTGAGAGGATTGCCTTCAGCCTTCTGTTGATAAATTTGGAAATGATCTTGTACAGGAAATTGCAAAGGGATATGGGCCGAAAGTCTTCAAAGGAGGTTGGGTTATCAGATTTAGGTATAAGTGCTATAAATGTAGCGTTGATAGGACTATGTATGTGGCCCATTTCCCTCGATTCCTCAATTACCTTCAGAAGGTCAGGTCCAAGTACATCAAAACATGCCAGGTAGAATTCAATTGGCCACCCATCAAGACCAGGGCTCTTTCCTTTCTGGAACGTTTTTAGTACTTCTAGTAGCTCTTTTTCAGTGACCGGGCTCAATAGTTGTGCAGTTGCATCCTCTTCTATGAATTTGGGAAAGAGTTGTGCCACTTTTATAATATCTGCTATGGAGGTCTCCTTCTGAGCTTTGTAGAGAGTCTTAAAGTGATTAATGCCCAGGTCGACTAGATCGTTGTATTTCGTTATTTCCTCCCCTCTCTGATTCCGAAGGCTCCAGATTGTGTTGGCCAACTTCCTGCCTTTGGAAAAAGACTGAAAGAATTTTGTGTTTTCATCTCTGCAAGTAAGCCAAAGGGCCCGAATCTTTAGTCTCCACTGTGCTTCTCGCTCAGCCAGAATGACCCTCCGGCTTTTTTCTAATCCAAAGAGGAGATATTTTGTGTCATGACTAAGGTAGCCCCGGCCGGTCCCATCTTGTAGTTCGTTGAGTTTCTGTTCTATGTCCTTTAGAGATTGATCATCCTTTTGTTTTTTTTCTTTGGCCCACTGCTTGGTTGCTAACTTGAGTCCCTTTAGGTTTTCGACAAAATGTACAGCTGCGGGGGTCTGGGAAGGTTCTGAATAATCAACCCATTTCTCCTTTACTAGTTCCAGGAAGGTTGGATTAGTTAACCAACCCTGAAAGAATTTGAAGGGGCTGGACGACCTTCTAGTTGAGTTCCCAAATTCAAACAATATCGGATGGTGATAAGATTCTCCCCCAAAAGTTACCCATTGTCGAACTAGTGCAGACGAATCCCGAAGATCCTCTATGAGAAGGAATCTATCCAATCGTTTGGCCACTCTGTCCGGTCCTACCCGTCTGTTGCACCAGGTAGGGGAGAGTTTTTTTGGTTCTACATCCACCAACCCCCACTGGTCCAGGTAATTGAGGAAGTATTTGTTTAAGGGATTTGGTGCGGCCTGAGGGCCCCATACCTCCGAGGTGCCTAAGAAGAAATTTAGGTCGCCAACCAAGATGAAGTCTTTTTTTTGAAACCATTCGCATTCAGTTAGGGAGTTCCAGTAGAGTTGCCTATCTTGGTGTGGTCCATATATATTAATGACAATGAGTGACCGACCCAGGTCAATAGAGAAGAAAGTAAGGCCGATCCCTGAGGAGAATCCCCAAGCATTTTCCAGTTTACAATTCCTCTGCTTCCAACCAGTGGCCAATCCCCCAGAATGTCCTCGAGCATCAACTGCTGTGAATGACCATCTCGAGAGTAAGGATTCAAGGGTCTTGACTACGATGACATTTTCCCTGAGCGTTTCTTGTAGAAGTAAGATATCCGATAGGTGGAGGTCAACCAATCTTTGTAAGGACGATTTTTTAATGGGGTTCTCCAATCCCCGACAGTTGAAAGAGAGGATTTTCATGACGTAACTCCGTCCATGGGTGGATTTTCCTTAAGTGCCCATTCAATCAAAGATTGTCTGCCAGATGCCAGGTCGATTCTTGCTCTGTCTTGTGCCAAGTATAGGTGTGATTTGCAGCCTCTACCTTTGCCCAACGAGTGTTTCTGAGAGAGTGAGCCCAGTCCCCTGCCTAAATCCCAAGTAGTACCACTTTCCTGGGGGGCCTCTTTGATCACAGATCTGCACCTAAGGTGATATCGTACCCTGTTGTCTTCTGAAGAGGAGTCCAGAGAGGCCGAGGGAGAGGCAGGGGAAAAGGGGAGAGAGTAGGGTAAAAAGGGTACCCAAGAGGATGGGGAGAGGGGAGCAGTGAAGAAAGGGGGGGTAACTGCAGTAGGTGGAGGAGGAGTGCCAGTGGAGGGTAGAGGGTCAATCAGCAGGGAGGGGCCCAAGTCCCCCAAGTTTAGGGAAGGTGTGACCAGCGAGGGTGCATAGATTGATGAAATGGAGGAGAGAGAGAAAAGTAAGGGGGCCAGACTGCTACAGGAGAGAGACTTCCCACCTAGAATAACGACAGACTCAAAAAATACAAAAGGAACAATGGAAACCAAAGAAGTATGTGGAGTAGCCAAATTTGTCATACCCGATAAAGCGTGATCATGTCGAATAATTTGCTCCAGAGAAGGTGAGGAGAGGGGGGCAGTGGTTGGAAGTGCGTGCAGCCTCGAGCCCTGGTTGTGTTCACTGGCTTGTTCTTGTCTGTCCGAGCTTCGATCTCCCAAGGTCGGTTATGCCTAGTTGTTGTTGTCCCCTACTGCCTGTTGGGCTTCCCACTTTTTCCGCGGGGGAGAGTTGGGGGAGCTACACCCCTTTGTCTTCCGGGTTACTCCTTTAGAGTTGAGTGGGCAGTGCGCCACCCCATGTCCATATACATGACATCTATGGCAACGGAAGGGGATTCCCTCGTAATCCAGGGTCTATACAAATTCCCCCGTGGTCGATTGAACAAGGAGCCCCTGATATAAACCCTTCTGCAGATTGATCTGTACTAATATGCGAGCCACAGTCATGATCCCAGTCTTTTCAAAAGACATGTTCACCTCAAGGTAGCGGCCCAAAAGATTTCCAATTGCTTCAAAATGATGGGGGTTCCAAAACTGCATCGGAAGGCTCGGAAGTCTTACCCAAATGGGTTCCTTGTCTACCCGCTCACGTTTTGCATCAAAGGTGGGTGTCCAACATTTGAGGAGGGTCGGCGTAGCAACAATGCTCTAGACCTTTTTAAGTGCCCAATCCACCTCAGCTGAAGAAGAAAATACAAAAGCAAACCACCCCCTGGTGAGTAACATGATATGGGGCATCTTGGTGAGCTTTGGGAGCTAGTAAGTGTGAACCCAACTTTTGAGGTATGCCATGCCCAGCTTTTTCCCTCTGACCCGACCCACCACTGCACGTTCTGAGAAGTCTAGGACCCTTTCCATAGCCATGTCCTCCTCGAAAGCGAGTCGCCCTGTACCTGATCTTTCCTTTGTACACCGGAAAGCTTTTGTCGGTCAGCCTTCCGGGCTGTGATATGTGTTGTGAGGGTGTTCCCCCTTTTGGATGGAGGGGGAGTTCTTTTCGGGAGCAGAGGGAGAGGCCGACGGCTGGTCCGACAGAATAGTAGGGTTGGCTGTTCCACACTCCAGCTCGATAGTCGGAACGTCCAGATGATCGATAACCTCCAAGAAATCTAAGGGAGGGAAGTTCTGTGTGGCCATGAGATTGACTGTAGTCCCAATTTGTGGCTCGAAACCCTGGGGATCAATGAAATCTATGAAGGAGTCACTAATACCCAATGAATATTCCCCAACAAAAAGACCCAAGCTACCTCCAAATACGCTGGCTGGTTTGGAGTCGAAAGGAAGACTCCCACCCCAAACTTCAGGCAAGACCGTTCCAGTAGTTTGCTGGTCAAACGGGGTTATCGGACCTAGCTAGTCCGCCGTCGAGAAATCCGAGCCTCCAGATACCTCACCGCGTGTCTGTAGACCTGCTCTGTCGCCCATCATAGCGGGCCCTGTGGAGTTAAAGGAAGTACCCACTTGTCATTTGTTAGAGGTCAGCTGGGTGTCTGTGCAAAGGAGGGGTGCCCTACAACTTCCAAGAAAGAGGTAGGGTTCTTGTCTTGTAGTGTCTACAAGCTTCGGGAAAGCCTGTAACCGCGTCCTAATACAACGACGTCCTGATAACGCGGGAATAGGTGCGCGAATCTAGAAAAATACGGTTAGAATAGTAACCCTGTGCAGACTAGCTTCACTAAATCTGAGAAACCCTCCAAAAATAACAAGGCGCCATCGTCATCGCCGTCCTCTACTTATGTATTGTAATAAGAGAAGCAATACTTTTATATTTTCAATGAAAGAGATGGTTACCACATACATGCAATAAATTAAAATAAATCTGGAAAAACATGAATGTAAGAATGTCACTGAAGTCTCTTTGGCCTTGTGTTAACATGAAAATGATGGAAGTGGATGTTGCCAATGAAAACAGTCTACTACAACAATGATACATTCCACTTTTGGGAATGGAAAAATTATAAGCATATCATTTTTATATGTTTATTCCGTTGTATTCAATTCACGGAAATAAAATTCAGTTAATAACAGGAAGACGCCATTGATCATAACTCTAGATGTAACCACTAAAAACCATTGATCATGGAACCAGTAAAAACATTCTATTAATGATGTATAAATAACATTCGAAGATTTCGAATGTAAAACCACAGTTGTCGCTTTGGCCGAGTGGTTAAGGCGTGTGCCTGCTAAGTACATGGGGTTTCCCCGCGAGAGTTCGAATCTCTCAGGCGACGGCATTTAAATTTATCCGTTTTTAATTTGCCTTTCCCTCGGTCATACGGTTTTGTGCACTGTAACGCCGGTTTCATCCGTTTTTACAATTTTATTAACCATATTCAAATTCCATCGCTTGAAGGAAAAACCTGCCAAAAAAAAATGGATACATAGCAGATTTTTTTCCCCAAAAAATTACTCTATAAACACACATTCATTCATCATAAAGATAATCTTGAAGCTTTAATAGAGAGGCAATGCTCATTAAATCTAAACCTTGGGTGTTAGATATAATTTGATAAACTTTGTACTAATTTCGAGACAAAGTCTCTTATGCTGTTGGATTAGTTTTGAACTTCTAAGAAGATTTCTTTAACTTTTTATTTTATTTTTAATAATATTTTATTTGATTAAAGAATATCAAAGTTTTAATAGTAATATGGAGCTTTTCTAGTTAGCTCTTGTTGTAGGCAATACTTATTAAAAATAGTATGTAATACTTATTAAAAATAGTATGTTTTAAATCTCAGATAGTCTTTGATAAACTTTGTACTTATTTAGAGACAAAGTCTATGATGTTGTCTTTCTTTAATCTTTTGTGGTGATGTCCCATTTGATTGGATTTTGAAATTCTCACTTTTGTTATTATCTTTAATCATATTTCTCTTTCATTTATTGTTATCACATTTAATCATATCTTTCTTATTTGGACTATTGTCTAATTAGTTATGTGGCTTTATTTGTTTATTTTGTATATCATGGCTAATTATTATTATTCCGCACTAGTCTTCAACTTTTACAAAGTTTATTCAATTTCAATAGAGATTGGATACCATCCATTATTATCAATTTTGGTTTTTGAGGTTTGGTCATCTTGAAGATGGCTTGGGATAGTGTTTAAAAAATGATTATTGTCAAGATGTGGCCTACTTATATTTCAATGGCCCCACCCTATAAATCAAGTAACTCATGTTGTAAATGATTCATCTCTACTTGTATTTTTGTACTTAGTGATTTGTAAAGACAATGTCACACGTTTCAAAGGACTATCAAACCATGTGAAAACATAAGAATGTTAATTATTATTAAATGCAACTTCATTGCATTTCTTCCATAAATACAAAAGTATCTCAACCTGAAGAAGAATCCAAGTGAATTGAAACTTTAAGATGCAAGGAACATGATCTCACAATAGTGATATTTTCCATGAGATGGAAACTAGAAAATATTGATTGTTGATGGATTTTTTTCACAAGAGTGTTTCAAAAGTCGTACTCTAAGTGGTTGTGTTCTTAGAGACGAAGAAAATGAAAGTAGAGGAAAACAAAGGATGCGTGTATGCAACTCCATAACTTATATTATGAAATAAACAAGATACAAACAACAAGCAATGAGCTCATTCACTAGCATCTAACATCTATAGCACAAGATAAAATGAAAGAATATTCAATCTTTTATTAATCCAATGGAAATATGGCATATAACAATTCAGGAGAAAACTTGATGTAGGTAGTTGGTCTCCAAAATCTATGTTTGGGATGGGTCCTTGATTCCAACTCCAAGCTTGGTAGAAGATTAATGGAAATCTCAATGGTAATGCAACAAAAGCAAATGTGGTAGGTCTCTTTAGAAGAATTCTTGTAACAAAACAATACTTTGGAATTTGGATGAACGGTGTAACCTCAAGAGCCTTATTTATAAGTGAAGAATGGAACCCTCTTTGGATCTAGCTTCTATGTCAACTCTTCCCATTACATTAATGAAGTTATGGGATAATCATACAAGTTAAGGAAGACTAGATCAACTGGTTTTGATGAATGCAAGAGTTTGACAAGGTCCACACATACCGACTACATCATTTAAGAGGTATAAGGGCATGAATGAGCCAACAAAATAATGATATTTTTACTTTAGGATGATAGCACAGTTTTTAAAGCATTTCCTATGCACTACACATTGATCTGGATTATTTTGGGAACGAAATGAAGGCAGAGATATTACAATGAAATATACAGAGCTATTGCGAGATACATATAGATACAATAATGCACAATTTTTATTAATGAGAGAATGTATAGAAACTGTAAAATTACAAAGTGAATGACTCGCTAGAATGGTGGTAGCTTATCTTTGAGAAGAGATGTGATGGCTATGTTCATTCGCAAGAAGATGATGATGTTTACAATGAGGCTCTAGAGGCCTTTTTAACATAAAGAAAATCCAAAACCCTAACCCCGGAAGATGAAACGCCAAAAGGTTTGCGAGCCCCGATGGGGGTAGTTCGTACGTCAACTTCCCAAGGGCGTGAATTTTGCATACGATCTAGATTTGGGGCGTTCTATGCCTCGCCGGAAAGTTCTAGCCGAGTACATATTATGTTCTACCCAAACCATGCCTTCGGCAATTGTTTGGGCGTTGTCGTGCCCAAAAAACGTCATTTAGGACCTCAAAACGACCCCAGGAGTTGAGGACCCGAAAAAACATAGAAAAACTGCCAAGGTGGAAACCCATGTTTTGAGCCATTGGAACAGGTGGGTGGCCACCAATTTTTTCCTGGATCAATCCTCCCCCCTTAGGAAGCAATGGTATCCATTGCGTCAAGTCCTTGAGGAAGCTTTTGTTGAATCTGAACCTTGGTGAGTTGCTTGCCTTGTTGAAGAAGATGCCCTGCTTAGCTTGTTGAAGGTTGTTATGAACCTGTTGTTGGAGGGGTTAGATCTGTTTAACCAATCTGGCTGCATGATCTTCCTTAGTGTGGGAGGACTTTGTTGGTGAAGATGCAACATGAAGAACATGAAGGGATTTATCATAACTTGGTTTGACTGGGCAGTGTGGAGGCACCCCCAGAGGTGCAGTAGGAATATCTTGGTGCTCTTCTACAATCTTATTGATCTTCTTCTACTGGATAGAAGGGTCTTGGGATGAGGTTGTAGTGGTTGAAGTGTCCTTCTCTTCTGACTAGGTTGTGAAGAGGATAAACTTTGCAGTATGAGAGATTACTTTGCGGCACTATTTTGGCGGTACATTAGTCAGAGCTACCTCTGGTATCTTGTAGGGCTAACCCCCCAGAGAAACAATGACGCTATGGGGTTGAGACTCATAAATATCATGACGCCTCTACATATAAGGTTGGCCTAATAGAACATCACATACTTCCAATGGGGAAACATCACACAATACCTCTTCCTCGAAGGGCTTGATGTCATATGACAAGAGGCACTGTTGACTGACACGAAGATCTCATTCCTGGTGAAGCCATTCGATGTTGTATGGTTGTGGGTGTGGTGTTGTCAGAAAATACAACTGCTCGACGAACTCTCCTGAGATGAGTTTCTTCTAGCTTCCACTATCAATNGTGCTCCCCCTCTTCAGGATCCTTTGGTTCTTCTGGTTGGATTATTACGGTCGCAACAATAGTAGTGGGTTCTACATCAATTATCTATCTTATTTTATTATTGTCTGAATCAGAGTCTGAGCCAGATCTCGACCTTGTTTCTTTGAGCTTAGCTACCAATGATTGTTTTGAGCAACATTCATCGATGTTGTGCCAAGCGATTTTGTGGAAGTCACACCACTTCCCAGTGTCCTTCTTCATCTTTTTGTTTCCCTTCTTTTTCTATGGCTTGGACTGGTTTTCTTGAGGTTGACTGTTCTGTGAGTTAGGTTTGCCTTTACCATACTTTGGTTGTTCCGGATTTGCATACGCAAATTCCCACTTGTTTTGCTACTTAAATTTCTTCTCGATTTTGACAACATATCTATAAGCAACTCCCAATGAAAAGATGTCTAGAAACTCCATTTCGGTTTGGATGTACCTGCATAGATCCCCATGGTATTTTAGAACCAGATGTCGCTCAAAGTATTTGATACCCAACTTTGTGCGCAAGGTATGGAAGGTATTTTTGAACTCTGACACTGTTTGGTCCCGCTTTTGATGCAGCGTGGTCCATTTCATGTACTAGTCATCATAGTTTCCCACAGGGTAATATTGTTCCTTGACCACATCCATAAAAAAATCCCAAGTGGTCTCGACCCCAAATATTCCAGACTCCTCTGTGGAATTTTTCTCCCAGTAAGTTTCCCACCAATGTTTGACATGAGGGAGAGCCTTAAGGAGTGCAAAGGTGATCTTTTCTATGTCGGAAAAATTGTGAACAAAGAAATAACCTTCTGGCAAATTTGACCATTTTTCCAAAGCATTTGCATCAATCTGACCTTCAAATACGAGAATATCAAAATTAACTCATACCTTGAATGGGGTAGCATCTCCAAAGCGACTGCTTGATGAAGACGTGCCTGTTATTGTCGGTAATCATTGAAGGATTTGGGAAAAATTCTCTAACATCTTGTTCCTCTGTTGCGCAAGGGCTTCCGCGAGAAACAACTTGATGGGATCTTATGCTCCCTCACTCCTCTTCTCTTCTACCATGGGAGACCGCTTGGGCTGGCAAGAGTGGTTATCATCAAGGGAAACTAGCTCGAGACCCAACTCTCTATATCCTGACCTCGTCGGGGACATGCACAAGAAACGAAAAGGAGTAGCCTGCTTTGATACCATTGATCCAGATTATTTTGAGAACGAAATGAAGGCAGAGATATAACAATGAAATATACAAAGCTATTGTGAGATACATAGAAATATAGCAATAAATACAGAGAAACAATAATGTACAATTTTTATTAATGAGAGAATGTACAAAAATTGTAAAATTACAAATTGAATGATTCGCTAGAATGGTGGTAGCGAAGAGATGTGATGGCTACACTCATTCACAAGAATATGATGATGTTTACAATGAGGCTTTGGAGTCCTTTTTAACATCAAGAAAATCCAAAACCCTAACCCTGAAAGATGAAACATCAAAAGGTTTGCGGGCCCTGATGGGGGTAGTTGGTACGTCAACTTCCCAAGGGCGTAACTTTTGCATACGATCTCTGTTTGGGGCATTCTATACCTCGTCGAAAATGTCTAGCCGAGGAGTACATATTCCGTTTGGCCCAGACCATCCCTTCGCTTATGGTTAGGAGGCCGTCGTGCCCAAAAAACATTGTTATGGCCTCAAAATAGCCCCGGAAGTCTAGGGCCCGAAAAACCATAGAAAAAATGCCAAGGTGGAAACCCATGTTTTGAGCCAGTGGAATAGGTGGGTGGCCACCGATTTCTTCCTGGACCACACACGTAGACAAAGAGAGGAATATTGTGGTATGAAATTTTTGGTCAATTTATGGTTTGACTTGGCCCACTACAACATGGATGAGGTCACATGATGATGGAACGTAATGGATAATGATGGTTACAACTGCCACGATGATGTTTTCAGTCAAAATTATTCAAAACTGTAAATGTGAGAAAAATTTGGATGATGACAGTTGCGCCTAATGTATGATGTGAGGAGAAAATCATATAGCCAAAATACATCATGAGTTTTTGTCCCCCAGATAATGGAACATAAAGGGAACCAAGCAATGAATAGAGCGGTCAAAGAGGGAGGACTACCTGTGAATGAATCTAGAGAACCACCTACAAATAAAAACAAACGAGGTAAGTTGTATATATAATCTCAGTATCAATGAGGCATGCATACACGTGCTCGTGAAACCGTCTTAACACAATATGGGACCATGGCATCATGGGGCTAGATCAAAGTGTGATAGTATAATGCAACATAAGACTAGGGCCACGGAGAACCCAATAAAAGTACATAAGTATGATCAATGCTTCATCATGTCTAAACAACACAGAACAATGGCACCCTAAGGGGTGAATAACCACAACAATTGAAAAGTTGTTGAACAAGAAGGGGCCCTAGACTTGGAAAGAGATAGCTAGAAGGAATTTCAAACTATTGGCTCTAAATAATTGTTGTAGGATAAATGTACCCTGCAGGAGTTACCTCCCTTGGGCTCTTCCTAGACCTAAAACAAAATAGATATGCAAGATAAATACTTTCCTAGATCTAAATGATGCATGAATCAATCTCTAAGAAGAAAAAATAGAGGACTTACTCGGTAGTTCGATGGTTGTCCCTGCACACTCCTTGGTTGTTCAGTCCTTTGAAGATGTCCTTCACTTTCATGAACGTCGATCTGCACACACAAGAACACCAACAAACACCTCTCACAAGATCAAATGTAACATGTATTAATCAGTGATAGATCTAATAATATGACATAAAGACATTAAAATATTAACTCTCTATAAAGATTATAATCACCATTTAAAATCAATTAGAGGGGAAAATCATGTGCATCTTCTAGTAATAAAGCAAAAAATATTACATCTTACAAACAAATAGCTTGATGAAGCTTCTCCCAATTTCTTTGCCCAAGCTCCGTAATCAATTTGACATTATAATTTTACTCTTTCTTTTCCTCCTCTTTTACCGTGAGAGACCCTCAATATATAGGATGAAGGATATGAGATAATGGATAACTCTTATACACTCAAAATAACAAGCTTCTCGAGGTCGAATTACGAGAAATCCGAGCTTGACCCCATCTTGTTGTAACCATTCCTAATTTGAGATTAATAGACCCAGTCTCGCCCTGCATTCCTCCAAGATGCGACTGGTCACGATTTGCAAGAGAGGAAGGTGCGACCATCAGTTTGGGTCACGGTCTGTAAAAATATAGCTCGTGACTAGGAAAAAAGATGGTGTATACTTAAGGGAAAAAGTGACATAACTCATTGTTTCATCCTGCTAACCTATAGAGAATATCCATCAGGTAATCATGTGGTAAATAAATGTGTAACAGATGCCCCCTAAAGTATGAGGTCAGAAGAGGTTTCTGATGGTCGAAATACTTTATGAACAAAAGTTATGGAGATTTAGGTAAAGGAGGATTGGAAGAAGCTAGCATCAGTCCCACACAAAGAAGAACACCCCCGAGGCGGGCATACCCATGTTCGGTAATAGAAACTAAGCATAGCTACCAAAAACAATACACTATGGATCCATGGATGATGCAACTAACTAGATCATGGCCACAAAATAATACACTGTGGATCCATGTCAAAAGTGAGAACATAGCCACTACCAAGTATAAATGTGGATATATCTCATAGTATACAAATTAGTGAGATGGATCGATGTCTGAGCGATCTCTGAAGGACTTGTGAATAACTCCATTGCAACTTGGGAGGGGATGATGTAAAGGAATGATGTGGTACCAACCCAAGGTCTTCATCTCAAACCTTGAATGGTATGAATCTACAACATGCCAATATATGAGATGATGTCGAGCATGGTAGAAACCGTTTTATTACCAGTCAATAATGAATACCATTAAAAGACACAAGGGAATCCACCGATGATGATGATGGACACAAAGATACCTAATACAATATAATGAGTGTGAAGGGATGAGTTGTAGTCAAACACTTGTAGACTCATTCAACATGAGCCAATGATGTAAACCCATTGTTGGAAATGCAAGGGAACTTTCCATTGATGTCTGCAAGACCCAAGGTACTAATTGGTTTCTAGATTTTGATCATGGATAACGATTCAGCGTCGACAGGACAAAATCCATCGAAGGAGGGCCTTGATGTATCCCCCATCAATCAACATGAAACAAAAAAAGGTAGATGGTGTAAAAAGAAGAGCATAACTGACTCAGGGATGGTCAGGAAAAATGGGCTGACGGACTGAAAATGGTCGACACATGCTAATTTCCCTTGAACAAAATGGCACAACAAATAACTTGAATTGGTAGCATTGACTTGATAATGACCAAAACACTCACCATGGGAGACAAGAAGAGTGAGCAATCGATGGAGTCTAAAAACTCAGGGAGATGGTAGTGATCCATAGGCAATGGATAACCCAACTGTGGTACATAGATGTAAAACAAGTGCATTGTTCAAGGGCGACTTGACGAACAACTGCCATTTGTGAAGATGATTAGACTGAAAACCCCTCAAATTTTCCCCCACCATGAGCAACTAGTACCCCCTTTTTGTTATGATCTTGAGGAGGATAACAGATGCTCGATATAGTTCATCTTTGATGAGTCCCTCATCACATGTTTAAGGAACCTGAAGAAGGAGAGGTTTGATCCCATATGGGTCCTTCAATGTATAATTTTACAAGTGTTGTGGGTGGGAATCCCTCCTATGGACTTAGCATTTAAGGGCTCTAATCATTCATGCAGAAAATGACCGTTTCAAAGGCCTCAACTCTTTCCTATTCTCCTAACACAAAACCCCACATTCATGCAATACAAAGGTGTAAATGAGATTCAATAACTCTACCTTAAGTCCTTTGTTTGATGTCGATCCCTTTTCTTTCACTCGCTCTTTGATTGCAAGCCTCCTCCCAAAGATGACCTGCATTCACACATGAACAAACAAAAAGCTGCGAGCATGCATTTCATATACTAATTGCTGGGTTAGTTGTGACAATATCATAAAATAAATATTCAACTTGAACACATGAT
>SNQJ01S0054456.1:75456-90565 GCA_010110895.2 Picea sitchensis | reverse complement strand
TCTACTACATCAAATAAGATTTATGTTTTGAAAACACTGCCTATCCTTCCTTTGTTTTTGAACTTCTTATAAACCATTTTTGACCTTTACCTTTGAGTTTCAAACTCATGACTCCATGCCCATAGCTTGTCTTTGATTCTTGTTCAACCACTCATAAACCCAAAATCCTTACTTTACAGAAAATCTAGTCATTGAGCTTCATATCAAGCTACTATTGAAGTGACATTGGGTATAATGCTTGCAGAGAGAGCCTTCTCTAATTGAAAAGCCCAAATTTCAGTCAAAATTTTGGTATGAAATGGTTACCTTGATGGTTTTCGCCTACATCCTAGAAAACTATTGAGTGCTAACATCTTAGCACCGCCATCAGGGATGATAATGAAGACACCTTTCCTGGGTGAACTATGAGGCTTAGATATAGCGTTGGATGGTGAACTGAAGCTAGACACTTCTAGACTTCTTATATTTCACCATGGAGACTCCACTGTTCAGATATCTATTGGTGACTCCCTGTTTCTAGCATTCATTCAATGAAATATTTCATAATGCATTCAATGGTTATTGTAAATAGAGGTATTATGTTGATTTGATTTATGAGGAATGTTATATAGAATTTTATCTTTTATATAAAATATCTACCAATTTTAAAGATCAGGGTGCTAGTAGTGAAGGAATTGTTGAAGGAGTATTTGTTCCTCACGTTCCTCAACTACTTTCCAGTGTTTTTCAAAGTGATATACTTTTCCAGGAAATTGGAATAGAAGCAAATAATCAGACAAACGAAATTGGCAGTAGTCATGAAACTGGTAATATCTAGAGACAATCCAAACTTCAGCTGGAACAACATGTAGAAATAGTTGTCCTTGATCCAATGGTAGCTAATTTGGAGGATTTTATCAGCCTGAGTTTTGCACCTTTTATCTTAGAACAAAAGGGTAGAAAAATACTTAATGTAACATATTTTTCACATAAGTTGTCCCAACTAGAATTTCACCATGAGATCCAAGATCCAATATTTTTTTTAATGGATACAGTTTTTCAAAAGGGCCCTTATGTTTCATCTTTTGATTTGATAATATTTTGCAGTTGTAAGTATGAACTACTGAATAATTTTCTTCTACAAAGCTAATATTATTTTTATGCTTTCATTTGCAATATACAATAAACTTGTTTTACTAGCCAAATGGTTGCATGGTTTCACTGGAAATATGATTTTACTTAAGAAAAGAAGCTCATTTAGATAGAATAATATAGGAATGTATATAAATAAGCTTTCTACTCAAGCATTTGGTTTTCATTGAATGTTTTTCAGTTTTCAATAAACGATCAGAGGTGCTCTCAAGGAATAGACAAAGTATAGATTACAGAGATGGAATGGATAAGGCACTAGAGATGCATGTTCTTGGAGCCTCACAGGGAAGTATCCATCCCCTAGGGAGCCATATTTTAGAAAATATAATTGTATTCCAATAGTCTCCTTGAAGTGCGCCCTTGATTTTGAATTTGGCGTTGCGAACTGGTTAAAGAGGATAGTTGGAGGTTTGAATACTTGTAGACGCCCTCAATAAATTTCAAATATACCAGCATCAAAATTAGAACCATCAAGTACTCCATGATTGTTTTCATATTGTTTGAAGGTTAGAAAGTGGTTTTGGATGTTTTTTCCTTTTTTCATTGTGAAATGGCAGACAAGGGTGTTGCGAACTCATTTCTTGTAGCAGTCGCTTCTAAAGATTTGATCATACATCAAAAAGGGTGACGTGGGTTTCCTGAAATTTTTTGTGGAGGAGAATGATAATGGAATTGACCTACTGATCAAATTTCAGCCTAACCCAATTTATAGTTCTAGATATATAATTAAAACACCATTGCACTGCAAACTGGCACTGCAAACTCTCTATTTTGCATAGTTGTTGGATATTCAGCTTGTTTGGAGGTTTCCACCTGTCAAGGAAGGTTCAAATGGTATCCTAAGATTTATTTGGATATGAGGTACATGTTTTCCATATCCATATCAATCAGGATGACCTGTTTCAAAAGGCATTTATCATCGTAGACAAAATCCCAAAAAAATAGGATTTTGTTAGGCTTTTGTTGGAATATTTTGTAACAAGACTCCTAAATGGAGGAGGATCCTATGTAACTCCTTGGTTTCAACCTCCTTAGGTTATATAGATATTATTCACTATAAATGAAGTTTTTTTTTATGAGAAAATGGTTGGATTCATGATCCAAGAGAGGAGAAAACTTGAGGAGTAGTTTTAGTTGTTGATTTGTAAGCCTGAGGGCCTGTTTGTAACCAACATATTTTCCATTAAGATTCATCAGAGTTATTTATCAGTTTGTCTTCTTTGTTTTCCCATTTCTTGTTATCTTCTTGATTGAATATATTGTAGTTTTTTAGGATCAAAGTATGCCTTTGATTAATGGATCCTTGAGTAACAATGGATCTGTTGTAGATGGCTTGTTAATCATTGTTTTTGATAAAGCATTTTTTAATCTATTCTACAGAGAGGATCTTTGTTTAGTAGAATTTATTCTTTTTTTTACATTTCTTTATTATAATCATCATCATATAAGCTCTTAACCTGATATTTAACCTGATTGTATTCAATATGCAGAGTGGTGTTGACTCAATTCCCAATGGTAGGCCAATGATATACAATCAGAATGTTTCCCTCCTTCTTTTTCTTTCTTTCTTATACACCCTTTTAAATTGATTTTTTTTTTCAGGTTTGACCAAAGGGATAATTAAGCTATATTCATGCTCTATATTTTGTTTTTTGTGCTTAATGTAAATGGATCAATAAAGAAGTACCAAGCATTTTTTGTAGCAAATATTCTTGTGTCAGGTGTTTTCAAAAGTGTGTTTTCCTTTCATGTTAATGTTTCCTTATCTTTGTTATCATATGAATGTCCATGTTTTCAGTTTTCATTGCAGTAGAATGATTCAGAACTCATTTTCAATAATGCTCTAAACACTTTATTTTTCTTTCTCTAAAGTTGGATGTGAAATTCATCTTAAGCGATGCTTCATATTCAAATATGTTTTTCTTTTACTCTTGTACTACATAACATAAGATTTATGCTTTGAAAATACTTCCTATATTTCCTTTTTCGTTGACCTTCTTACAAACCATTGTTGACCTTTGCCTTTGAGTTTCAAACTCATGACTCCATGCCCATATCTTGTCTTTGACTCTTGTTCAACCACTCATAAACCTAAAACCACTACTTTACAGAAAATATGGTCATTAGGATTCATATCAAGCTGCTATTGAAGTGACATTGGGTAGCAGACTTGTAGAGAGAGCCTTCTCTGACTGGAAGGGACAACTTTCAGTCAAATTTTTGGTCTGAAATGGTTACCTTAATGGTTTTCTCCTACAGCCTAGAAAATTATTTAGTGCTAACAAAAGGAAAACAGCATGTCCCTCTAAAATGTAGTGCCGATGTTTTTAAGTCCAAAAGGAATCTTCTTATAAGAGAAATTTCCCCAAGGAAAAATGAAATTTATCTTGTGTTGGTCTTATGATTGGATCTCAATATGGTTATATCCAAAAAAACCATCTATAAATGGAACTATTTCACTTCCCACACACTCATCTAAAATTTGATTGATTAATGGCATTAGGAAGTTATATTTCATAGAATCTTTGTTGAAGTCCCAAAAATCCATACATATTTGAATCAGTCCTTGCTTCTTATCAACTGGGACTGGGTTTGAAACCCATTCCATCAAAGGAACTAGATAGATGAATTCATATTTGAGAAATTTCTCTACCTCGAATTTGATCGTTTCTTCCTTCCTAGGATTTATTGGTCATAATTTTTTTCGAACCAGATTGACTTTATCATAAGTTTGAATCTTGTGTTGAACTATCCAAGAATATATGCTAGGAATCTCCTCATATGAACAAGAAAAACACATCTTAAAACTCTTTCCATAGTTTAGTATACAAACAAATCTCATCTTGAGATAAATCTGCTCCAATGAAGAAGTTTTCAACGACATCAGGGTTGTTATAAATATTAATTGTGATGATTTCTGATATATTCTCCATGTTCCCCTCAACGTAGACGTTATGTATGGAGAAGGGGTTTATTGTCCGATAGACACTCCTACACATAACTTACTTAAATTCTCCATTTTCAATATGACTAATAATGAGGAGGAAATATGATCTGTTATGCATATCCTCCCATGGCCTTTCATCTCCATTCATTGCCTCAATGATAGCTTCATCTAAGGGAAAAACAGTGTCAATATGGTCTTGGGAATTTTAACAATTTTGAGCCCAAGTAGGCTCTATAAATATACCATCCTCCTCTATCAATGAAGGAGTTTGATCCGGGTCCATAGTGGGTTGTTGAATATATTAGTATGCAACCTCAGTTGCAGACAAAGGTATGGTCATCCCAGTGTTAACGTGGTGTTTACCCACATCACACGACGAGTGTAGCATCCAAAGATCATGTAAATATGATGTTCTAAATGAAGCAACTCTCGAAGAGAAATTCGGTGGACTCAAATTTTGATATCCAACCATGGTATATCAAAGGTAAAAAATCAGAGCAGAAAAATAAAAACATCCCGTGAGAGAAAGATACATCCCACAACCGATACTCTAAGTTTCTGACTGATAGTTTTCAATCCACTGAACTGTAGATGCTAGAATGGTCGCAGCCTCGAAAATGTTGGAAGCCACTTGGTCGATGGTTACAATTATTCCCTCATGGGGAAATCATATAACATGAAACACCAATGAGATGACGACTATTATGGTGTTATACCAACTCTTCCCAAGAAATAAACTATATTCGAGCGACGCATCAGCTAATTGGACCTATATACAAAAGGATTTTCCTCCTAACCTAACTACACAAGATGAAATAAGACCATGGGGTCAAAACAATCATCCATTGAAAGCTAGAAAGAGATTCAAGGAAGGGTTAAGATTTAGAGAACCAATAACTTTCCCACAAGATAAGGAAATTATGCACGTCGAAGCCCCTTGATCATCAATGATCCTTTTAATCATAAGATTATTAGACATGATATTTTTCTGGAAGGCCACATGATAGGTGTTGCACCTCTTTCGTCACCTAAATGAGCAAAACAGAGGTTCTTACAAGCTTAGTTGGGTTAGCTAAGCAAGACAATAGTAAAGGAAAGGGTTAGACGAATAAACATAAAAGACTAAGTTAAGAATTAAACTAGGGAAGGAAAAAACAATTAAACTATTATGCATAAGGACATAAGAACAAGAGACAAACAAGACTCATGTCACCAATGGAAAGGATTGTATTAGTGAAAAGAAAACACCAAAGAGAAAGGGGACTTTGGGTCCCTTCTTCCTCCAACGGAAGGCTCTTAGACCCCCAAGATTGAGCTCTTCTTACAAATTGAAAACTTGAAAGAAATGGTGAAAGAATCCCAAGCTAAACCACTCAAAAGGTGATGTGGATTGCCCAAATGGAATGGTGCTAGTATACCCTTGATGAGAAAAGAGGTTTCCCCAAGAGAATAGCAGCAGCATAACCTTGAAAATGAATTCCTTGAAGATGTAGTGCACCCATGGCCTTGTTTTATAGCACCACTTTGAGGTATTGTACAACCAGATTTTAGTGTGAAAAGGGGTTGTTTAGGGCACCTTTAGGTCTTTGACCAGCCACCCAGTCGGATCCAGTCGAGATTTGGATGTCAAATCGACTTGGAATATGAAACAGAAGTGGGTGGGAGGCCGACCAACATCATAAATGCATTGTTCTCCAGTGTGCGCAGCTTTTAGCGTCCACAGTCGTGCATCATGCATATGTGTTCTTTTATTGTGTTTCCTGATGGTGCATATGCGTGCGCACCCTGTATAGTCATAGAGCATCCTGATTTTATAATCGGTTGTATAGTTTTTTACCTTTTGGAAATGATTTTTTGGTACTTTTGGTCCATGGGTGAACTAATAGATGTTTGAAGATGTTGGATTCATGTAACCATTTTCGGACTAAATTTTGGTGATAACAGATGCCCCTTAATGGATGAGGTTAGGAGAATACGGATAGCCAAAATTCATCATTGTTTCTTCTACTAAGAGTATCATTGTATGAAAGAGCGATAGTGAGAGTATCAAGAGTGACCCCTTGGAGGGAGAAGGGAACCTATAGGAACCAACCTTTCGCAAGGTGTGGAAAATAAATTGTGTACAAATGAGGAGGGCATGCCCCATGCTCATGTTATCTGACTAAGAAAAGGGTGTTGTACAGTAACTGAAACTGTGTGTTGATGTAGATAAATGTAGCACCCTCGGAGGTGGTTTTGATAAAGGCATAGGACAATTATGATGAGGAACAATAATCTAAATAGTAGGAAATGACACATGTAAGAAGTATCACGGACTCTATGGGAATTGATAGCCAACAAAGTTCATAGGTCTTCTGAAAATATAGAAAACAACTGCAATAGTCGCAAAGTAAGACCCACCATAACATTAGAAAGTGTTGAAGTCAAATTTTATGGCGGTCAATGACAGCAGAGAGCAATGATGGTTCTCCCTGTGACGTCCGAGACTCCTCATTGTAGAGGTAATGAGAGTCAAGATACTATCGCCCTTATGGAAACTATGCTGATGTCGACAAAAAGGGAGATGTGACTCCAAGAAGAAAAGGGCTTCGTGAAATCCACTAGGTGAGGTCAGGAACTGAGGAGGTACATGGAAGAAGTCAAGATGCATGGAGACTCAAGACTTCCCTTGGTTGAGTGTCATGGGGCCAACGGGACGTGGGATAAGTTGTGCCAGAGGTGGGACAAAGTGAATGAACTTAGAGAGAAGAGGTAGGTGATAAGGAATGTGCCAACCAAGGGCGACTTGGGTTGCATTTTCCAAAAAGGAAGAAGGTCGCCAAAGGTGACAACAAAAAGCTATGTAAAATGCTGGAAACAAAGGCTTAATTACAAAAAGAATTAAAAAAATCACTGGGGATAATAATGCAAATATAGAAACAGGTGCCCCTGTGTAAGATGTCTTGGCCTGAGGATGGCACAAGTTGGTTAAAAAACAAGTGGTGGGTTGGGGCCCTATAGGTGGGTTTCTATAGTAGGGAAATGTATGGAGGGAAATCTGAAGATGGGAAAATCGGTGGTGGATGAAATGGATGGTAAATGATGTTGATGGAGTGCAGTCAACATAAAATCGTGAGGAAGTGCCCTGGGAGTCCGTTGGGTAGGCTAGCAAAATGAGGAGAAGGAGTATGTGGCTAATTTGCGACATGATGTAAGACTATCGGGACTCCCATCCCTAAAGGTTGAAAACAGCATGAGTGTCAAAGTGCCAAGGGGGGATATGAATGGGACAACTCATGTGGGGGAGAGTGCTACCAAGTGATAGTACCCAAAATGTAGTGGAGGTGATAGTACTGCAGAGCCAGATATAGGGACCCTAAAGGAAAATTTCAGAGGGTGTGACTGGAGATGCAATTGAGATTCAGAGGGAATGATTACATGCCAATGTCGATTATATACCTGAAGGGGTCTTGCTGGTGTGTGATGACCAAGTACCTGTACACATGACAACCAAATACCCGACGTGAACAATATCTGAATATAATCGAACATATAACCATTTATTTGATAATTTTGAACATGAGCATGCGTACCTAAACAGGGTATGAAAAAACGGATCCCCAGGGGTTAAGGATGAAAAATGGCCTGGGGACTGTGTTGATGTAGACGACGGGGTGTTGATCCCATGGATGAATATGGATCGAAAAATGGACACTTGAAGCTCCCATAATTGATTCTGGAAGTTTGGAAAAAAGGGCCTATATATAGTTGTAGGGCCCACATTGCCACCTCATTTGTACTTGCTACTATAGTGGTTAGAGAGGAGATTGTAGAGCGGATTTGGAGATTATAGGAGTGCGAGGTAGCCGATCTGTGAGGTGCGAGAGTTAGGTTAGTGGTCTCATCCTCCTATATAGTAGTTAGGTGTCAACTTTTGGGCAGGACCGTACAGTGGGTTTTTAGGGTTGTGGCCCCCCAGATGCGCGGGTGATTGATGGCGATCTGCACACAAATGCGCAGATGTACTAGTCATAGCCGTGCATGGGGGGTGCGCTATTTGGGAAAACAGGCACGCATGGGGTGTGCGCTTGTTCCTAAACACAGTTGCGCATATGTTCGCAGTTGTGTTGCTGACAGTTGCGTATGAGTGTGCAACTGTGTAGTGAACAAGCGTGCATTCAATGCACACTTGTGGGATTAACAGGCATGCATACATGTGCACCTGTGGGGTAAATAGGTGTGCATGTGTGCATGCCTGTGGGGAAAATAGTCATGCATTTGAGGTAAAACTTATCTCCCGCCCCCACCATTTTTTTATTTTTTTTTGGGAGAGTTTGGTGTTTTTGTGATGGTTGATCGAGTACTTGTTGGGTATGTGTTATATTCTTTGCATGTGTATGTGTGTGGGCGCATCAGATATGACAACTGCATCTGATGATCCCTTCACCTAGATATCTATTGTGTGTGTTGATCGCTTTCCTAGGGGGGTCCCAGGGGGGGCAGGTATGCCCCCCCTGGTTATGCGCAGCATTCGGGGCAGTGCCCTGAAATTTTTTTTGGGGGCGGTTTTTGCTATTTTTAGTAGATTTGTATATTAATCTCGGATTAATGGGTTAGGGTTTTGGTATCTAAAGAATACCTAAAAACATTGTATATACTGTATGGTGAATGGTGAAATTCGATATAATGAAAATAAGAAAGGTTTTCCTGGTTGAGGGTTTTCGGTATAAAATCTCGGTGTACTCTGTGTATGAGCCATTGATTAATTTTTGTATTGATTAAGAATATATATGCATTGCTTTATTTCGTAGGTTTAAAAATTACAATATTGTATATGTGGATGCAGGTGATCATTGGCAGTGATACCTATCCATTTGAGAGAGAGGGACTGGGCCCGAATGTGGTAGGCCATGAGGGATGAGGAGCCAACGGTTCGTGGTGCTTTGGCAGCCTGTGGGCTGCTGAAGTTTTTTGAGTGCCCACTATTGAGGGCACAGGAGTATCTGTTGCAATTCTTGATCTCGATGTGGAGTCTGGAGTTGCAGTGTTTCATTATGCACGGGGAGCACTTGGCATTCTCTGTTGAGGAGGATGTCTATTTTCTGACTGGGCTCCCTTTTTGGGGTGCCCGGCTGACCGAGCCAGTGGTAGTTTGAGAGGGGCAGTTGGCTACCCTTGCAAGGACATATTGTTCAGGAGAGGATTTTATGTTTGGGTCAGTGGTGAGGATTGGGGTGATGGATGCCCTGGTACATCATTGCATGGCAGCAATGGTTGTGAGAGTGTATGGGTCACTCGTGACTCAACATATCAATTGTGGCCAGCTGAGGATTATGTAGCAGACATTAGGGGGTGAGAATTTAAGCTGGGGCTTGATGCTACACGCCAAGATGGTGGGACAACTCACTAGGTGTCGGGCGGCCAAATCAGGGGATTTTGCCTTTGGATCTATCCTAGTGTCTTATTTTCTAGAGAGGGTGCCGATGTTGCACCCAAGAGTTTTGTTAGACCCGTCGGGAGCACGAGAACTGTGACTGCGGCGGTGGTCAATGATTTTGGTTCGTCATGGGGGTGGTGAGGGTGGCCACTACTTCACGGCCGAGGCTTCACAGGTGTGGCATCAGATGCCACAGATCATATTACAGTTTCCATACAGTGGGATAGATTTTCGTGATGACCCTGAGATGATATTACCTCTAGGAGAGGTATTCGATCGTCGAGGTATGATGTGTTGCTTGTTGGTTTTGTTGATTTGTTTTTTAGATAGTATAGCATATAGTTAATATTTGTATGGATGTTGATGCTATCATGTGTTTGTTTGTGTAGATGTGGGACCGCGTGGATGAGAGATCGAGATGATCCAAGTGCCAGCCCGCCAAGGGCCTGTGAGACCACCGCTAGGAGAGTTGTAAGTAGGGGAGAGGAAACATCGAGAGGATGTTGGGGCGAGGCCTAGTGATGATGATAGAGCGGCCCAAGGACGCCATTATGATGACCCTGGGGTAGGGTCGTCACATGCTCCTCCGGTCGAGGCCGGGGGGAGAGTTTGATGATTTCTGTCATCGTGTACTCTGCTTGATTGTTGGTGGCTGAGCCTAAACATATGTTGCTGGTGTGGAGAAGGTCATGTGAAGGCAAATAGAGGGCTCAAGCAGCCAAAGAGAGATTTTGTGTCCAGCAGCTAGCTCCATTAGTGTAACCGATGTGGTAGGACGATGGAGGTGGCATCTATCAATAACACAAGTGATAGATTAGACGGGAGGTATGGATAAAAGAAGACTAGAAACTCTACAAGAGATGTACAAAAAATAAAAATCCTAGTGTAGTATAGCTATGCTTAGGCGTAAAATTTCTTTAAGTACAACCCGTTCACGGGTTCCTTGAGAGGATGGCCTTCGGGGGAGGCTAGGATGTATGTGCCTTTAGTGAGGTGATGAAAACCAAGCCACCCAGGGCACGCCTGCTCCCTCAAGACCTTCTCTTCCTTCGGCCCGAAGAGCTCAAACGCTCCTCTATTTCCCTTTCGGGAAATCTGCACCCATAGTTCACTTTGCGCGACTCCTCTTCCTTGGCTTATCGAGGAATCAGAACTCGCGGCTTCGCGAGTCCGCGGTCTATCTTTGGGTCCCCAAATCCCCGAGACCCGATGGATTTAGTCAATCGTTGACTTTCCTCTCTCTGCTATCGGAGTTCTCCCTATCGGGAAATCGCTACTCGCGTTGTCAACAATTTGAAATTCCAACCACCGAATCCCGATGTGCCGATTTCCCGATACCCGTGTGGGCTTGACTCCTCCACCTTCTATCCTTCTATCAGGATTTCAGAACTTGCGAGATCGAAAATCCTGAGATCGATGGACTCGGGACTTTCCTTTCCCCGATCCCCGACACGATGCCACCTGTACTCCACTAGCTCCCGTGGTCCCACACTGCCACGTCATCGTCGAAATATCGTGGATCGCGATTCCAATGTGCAAGTGTTTCCTGTCGTCGAAGACCCCGATTCTCTAAACCCCAACTCCTTGGGATCCCTTGACACACGTCCCACATGATCAACGGTTCTGATCCTATCGGGATATCGCGGATCGCGATATCGCAACTCCCGTTACAACAACTTGGTGCTTCGACTCGCGATATGCCAATATGCGATTGCACGAGTAATTATGATGGTCTCTATGACTCGGAATCGATGGATTTAACCCTCCTGAGCTCCGAAACTCCTCACGTTTGCGTCAATAACCTTCTCGCACCTCCGTAGGACCCAATGGTCCACGAAATTTCGTGAGACCTCCTCAACTAATTTCGACCGTCCGTTCTTCTTTCGATGATTTCTTTGAAAGGAAGAAGTGTCTCCCCACGAGACTCATTCACTCACTCACAAATATGCGATACTTCCTTTTGTCTTACAACGGCAGATTCCCTTCACTTTCCCTTCAGTGTATTCAAAGGCTTATTTCTCCTGATTTTTTCTTCGACTTCCACAATCTCTTAGGAAAAAGAGATCTCTGTGCACGCACTTGCAGCTCTTGCCTGGAACCTTTCACGGCGCAAGAACCTGATGCTCTTCTTTGAAAATACCACGAAGGTACTATACCTCCTGAGATTTTCCACTCTGATTCCTTCAGAGGAATTTTCACGCACTCCTTGCGCTCAACATTCAACAACTTCCCAAGTGTTGGATCTTTCCGACTCTGCGCACTTCCTGCAACAGCGGTCTTCAATCTCCCTTTGCTCAGATTCAGAACTGAGACTTCTTCTTCATACTGCGCGCTCCTTGCACGGATTCAACAACCCACTTCCACATATGGGTGAATGAGAACAAAAGTTAAACTATCGAGCCTTCATCAATGCACTCCTTGTAGATGAATTCAACTGCTCACCTTGCAGGAATCTCCTGGATCAGATAGAGAAACAATTGAAACTCATTTCATCTCCCCTTCAGACTTCAGACTGAGACATGTAATCACATTCACAACATATACAAATCAAATTCATATCAAGAAGCAAACATTCATGAGTACATAAACAACATACACAGAGAAACAACACCAACCATGAGTTTGAATCAAAACTTTCTTCTATAAATTCAAATGCCTGTACATGGGTGTACTTCATACAATATTCTCTGCCTGCTCTTCTCTTTTCCTGAATTCTTCCATATGTTACAATGGTACAATGAGGGTGTCTATATCCGTTTTCCCTCTCGGACTCTAAACTATCAAATCTAGAATTAAAATCCTATCTACCAGCATTAACTAGATTAAATGCCTCCTATCTACTTCAGACAAGAGCGTATGGCTCGAGGTCTGATACAATATACAAAATGTTCTCCTTCATAAATGGATTCATTAAAGACTTGCACCACAATCCCAAAGAACTTCAAAAATTTGGGTTTGTTTATCCAGCTGATCTTCGCTTGATGTGCTGGCTCGCTTGATGAGTTGGCGATGCTCCTGCATCATACTTCTCGGCTTGAAAACTTTCATGGGCTCCTGTCCATGAGCTCCTGCATGGTTTGTCCATGCTTTTGAATCTCTGCTTCAGTCTCCCAGCTGGCATCTTCCACTGGATGGTTCTTCCATTTGACCAGATACTCGAAGTATTGCTTCCGCCTGGTCTTTTTACTCACTCGCTTGTTAAGTATACGCTCCATCTATGGCTTTTCTGCAATTGGCATCTGCTTTTTCCACTAGATCTCTAGTTGTTCATCATTTTCAGCTCCTGCTTCCTCAGCCTTATAGGGATATAAGTCTGAGACATTGAATGTCGAATATATTCCGATCTCATCTGACAACTCAATCTCATAAGCATTTTCTCCCAATTTCTTTAGGACTCTGCATGGTCCAATTTTATTCATTTTAAACTTGTTGTATGTTCCCCTTGGGAACCTTTCCTTCACTAGATCACCAAAACTAGATCACCAAAACTAGATCACCAACCTCGAACTGAAGTTCTCTCCGATGCTGATCTTCTCTACGCTTATATTCCTGGTTTGATTCCAGCAATCGCTCCTTCACCCTGCTGTGAAGTTCCTTCATCACCTCTGCGAATTCTTCAGGGCTTGTGCTCTTAGTCATTATCTTCTCTGAGTCCCTCAATTCATAAACTCCTCTTGGCTGTCTGCCATATACAATTTCAAATGGAATTTTTCCTGTGCTCCTGTTCACTGAGTCATTGTATGCAAACTTTGCCTGTGGCAACACATTGTCCCAGCTGCTATGGTGCTCTGTCACCAAGCTTCTTAATAAATCTCCCAGACTTCTATTTACCACCTCTGTTTTCCCATCCGTTTGAGGATGATAGGAAGAACTAAACATCAAGTTAGTTCCCATATTCTTCCAGAGTGTCCTCCAGAAATGTCCAATGAATTTCGTATCCTTGTCCGATACTATGCTTCTTGGTAAACCATGAAGTCGAATGACCTCCTTGAAGAACAAATTTGCGATATGAGTCACATCGTTGGTCTTCTGGCATGGGATAAAATGTGCCATTTTGGAAAACCTATCAACCACGACAAAGATCGAATCATGTCCTCTTTGTGTCCTTGGTAATCCCAATATGAAATCCATGCTGATTTCATCTCATGGCCTCTCGGGTATGGGTAATGGTTGATAGAACCCCGCATTCTTCTTCCTGCCCTTTGAATGCAAGCAAATTCTACATCTGTCGACAAACTTCTTGACCTCCGACCGCATTCCTGGCCAAAAGTATGCTTCGCTCAACTTTGCAAATGTCTTGTCATGGCCAAAATGCCCTGCTAATCCACCACTGTGCCTCTCCTTTAGCAGATTCTCCCTCATGGAGAAATTCAGAATGCATAACTGATTTCCTCTGAACAACAGTCAATTTTGGATCATGTAATCTATCCATGGGATTCTGTCTCTGAGAACTGGATTCTCAGTTGCTTCATATGCCTCTGTAAAATCTGCATCACCTGCATACATGTCCCTAAGATTTTCAAAACCCAATGTTTTGAATCGGAACTCCTGCAGCAACAAACACTTCCTGCTTAAAGCATCAGCCACTTTGTTAGCAGTACCTGAAATGTGTTTAATTACAAATGTAAAATTCTACATATACTCTACCCATTTATCATGTTTCTGATTCAACTTCTCATGTTGAGTCACAAATTGTAATGCATGATTATCACTATACAAAACAAATTCTTTTGGGATTAAATAATGTCTCCACTTCTTCAACGCCTGTATGATATCATAAATTTTTTTGTCATACGTGGAGTACTTTACTTTTTCCTCATCCAACTTCTCGCTAAAATATGCAATTGGTCTGTCCTCCTGGCTCAAGGTCGCTCCTATGGAAAATCCACTTGCATCACATTTCACTTGGAACACTTTCATAAAATCAGGCAACACCAAAACCGGTTGTTCTGTGATCTTCCGCTTCAACAGATTGAAGCTCTTTTCTACCTCTTCAGTCCAATGAAATGATTTATGTCTTTTCCTGACTGTGTCCATCATCTCTGCGCTAATTCCACTGAAATTCCTGATGAATTTTCAGTAGAAACTAGCCAGTCCATGAAAACTTCTCACCTCGAAAATATTTCTCGGTGATGGCCAATTTTTAATTACATCCACTTTACTTGGATCCATCTTTAATTCATTTGTCGATATGAAAAACCCTAAGTAAATGAGTTATGTCTTCATAAATGAATATTTCCTCATGTTGATCAACAACTTCTCTTGCTATAGCTTCCTCATTACTGCAGCTAAATGCCTCAGATGTTCTTCTTTCGTTTTACTGAAAATCAATATGTCATCTAGATAAACAATGACAAACTTACCAATGAATTATTTTAGCACTATTAGCACTTGGTAAATTTCCGAGAGGTTGAAAAAAGAAGAAATCTACAAAGGTAACCTTAACCAACCACTTTTAAAACTGGAATCTAGCCCTTCCAGCTTCAGAGAGGGATCTCTCTATATGATTTAGCTTTGTTGTTAGTTTAGATATTAGGCTAGGTAAAGGCACGAGGTATGTTTCGTTGTAAAAGGGTTTATAAATTGGTTGAGATAGCTTACACATCCATTGGGCT
>SNQJ01S0054456.1:56257-67102 GCA_010110895.2 Picea sitchensis | reverse complement strand
CCGGAATCCAATATGAGCCGATGATCTAAGCACTCCTCTCTGAGCCGTTCAGATGAGCATACATGTTATTACCGATTCTGGACCCCCCCGTTAAAGGCATAACGGTCGGGGGGGTCTGGAATGCGCTGTGAGCTGTAGATATTAGCGTCATGATCGAGACCATTGATAAGTGCAAGAAACATAGGTCGGGAGAGGAAAAAGTCATGTATAGGAAAAACTTAGGATTAGTGCCTTCTTATGGGTTTTTCCCAAAATTTCACATAAAACCCACCAAGGAGACTTCATTTAAGCTATTCTAAGGCCATGGGGACATGGGTTAGCAATTTCATCAATCTGGTTTCATGGGTGGTCAAGCAAAACAAGCTACTAACCTACGTGCTAACCTATATTCTAGGACTATTAACCCAGATTAAACTATTGGGTTAAGAAATTACTCTACCTAAGGGCTATCTTACCAGGATTAGACAGTCTAGTTAGATTTATTCATTAAGATAACTAGGGGCTATCTGACCAGGATTAGACAGTCTGGTTAGATTTATTCACTAAGCTAACTAGGGGCTATCTGACCAGGATTAGACAGTCTGGTCAGATGCATTCACTAACCTATCAACCTTGAAAATTTAAAAGAACTTGGTCATGCTTGAAAGGTATGACCAAGTTACTATTGTTGCATGGGGCTTTTTGTTTCAATTCTTTTTTTCCCTCTTTTCTTTTCTTTTTCTTTTTCTTTTTCTTTTTCTTTTTCTTTTAAAATGAAAAAATCAATTGCCAATAAAATCACTAGATACAGACAATATCCATAATATCCAAGTCATAAGGTGATTCCCATAATTTATGGGGTGATAACAAGCACTTCATTCATCAATCTCATGAAGGTACTCAGTGCATTCATCAAGCCAAATGCCATGACTAGCCACTCATACAATCCTTCATTGGTTTTGAAGGCTTTCTTCCACTCGTCACCTTCCCTCATGCGAATCTGATGGTATCCACTTTTCAAATCAACCTTTGAAAAAAAATTGGCTCCACTTAAACAGTCCATCAAGTCATCCATCCGTGGCAATGGAAACCTGTACCTGATGGTTATCTTGTTAATGGCTCTAGAATCAGTGCACATTCTCCAACCTCCATCTTTCTTTGGACTCAGTACCGTTGGAACAACACATGGAATTAAACTTTCCCTGATCAGTCCTTTATCCAACAGTTCCTGCACCTGCCTTTTGACTTCTTCATTTTCCTGGGACGTCAACCTGTACGCAGCTTTGTTTGGAAAACTGGCTCCTGGTATGAGGTCTATATGATGACTCACACTCCTCATCAGTGGCAACGAATGAGGTAATTCGTCTACCACTATGTTAGCAAAATCTTCCAGCAGTTCCTAAATTTCTTCCGGTAAGTCATCCACTCTTGTGCTGGTCAAAACAATCCTTGGTTTCCTGACCACAAAGAATTGTGGATTTTCCTTCTTCTTTACTTCCGCCAGAAGTTCCTTCCCACTCATGAGAAGTACATTATTTCTTGGTTCTGGTTTTACTTATTTATCTTTAATTGGAAGTAGCATATGTGTTCTTTCATTCTTCTCCAAAGTATACATATTCATCTTGCCATCATGAATTACGTTCCTGTCATATTTCCATGGTCTGCCTAGCAATAAATGACATACATCCATAGGAATAACATCACAGAGTATTTTATCATTATATCCTCCTATATTGATGTCAACTAAGCATTGTTTGGTAACACTTACCTGATGTCCCTTCTGTAGCCATGAGACTTTATATGGACTCGGGTGATCAGTTGTCTCCAATTCTAGTTTCTCCACCATCTCGGTTGAAACGAGATTATTTGTGCTTCCGCTATCCACAATAACCTTGCATTTCCTATCTTTGGTCTTGCATGTGGTTCTAAAAAGTTGGTTCCTCTGAGCCGTTTCCTCCACCTCCTTCTCGGGTGTTAAGAGAACCTTATGCATCATCAATGACCTTCCGTCTTCTGCGTCTTCTGTTTCAGCATCTTGCCTATGTGCCTCGGCGATGTGAGCTTCTCCTCCATCCTTCTTCCTATCTAGACAGTCAACTACCTTGTGTCTATTCTTTCCACACGTGAAGCATGTGATGACTCCACCTCTACCTCTTCCTCTACCTCTGGTACGAGGAAATGTGTTATTATCAGCGTATCCTCCGCTCTGTTCTGTCTGCTGCCTTCGTTGTTCAGCGTACTGGCCTTGCTGCGAACTTCCACCTCTTTCTGTTCTAGTCTGAGGCTTCTTCCAGTCGTCCTTGGATTTCTGGAACCTATCTTGGGCAACTGACTTACCTTTTGGCTGGCTCCTACCTCGACCTCGTTGTGCTGCCTTACGGCTTAGCTTCTCTTCATCTTTCAATGCCATTTGATACGCATCCTCCACCGTTCTGATGGTTTTCATACTCATCTCATCCTGGATATCGTATCTTAAGCCATTCATATACCTGAAAACTTTTTCATCATCGCTCTCTCGATGACCTGCTCTGATATTTAGCTTGTAGAATTCCTCAGTATACTCCTTTATTGTCATCAACTTATGTCTCAGGTTCTACATTCTCCTGAACAGTGTGATTTGATAATCCCTTGGGATGAACTTTGCCTTCATCTTCGCAATCATTCGATCCCATCTTTTTATCTTTTGCTTGCCTTTGGAACGTCTATCCGCTTGAAGCTCATCCCACCATAATGTTTCGTGTCCTTTCAATTTTTTGACAACATGTCTAACCTTTTTATCCTCTTCGATATCCTCATAATCGAAGTAGGTATCAAGAGCTCTTATCCAATCTAGAAGCTCTTCTGCATCCACACTCCCTTCATAAGCTGGAATGCCCATCTTTGTTTTTGAATTCATCTGGGCGATAGCCTTAATTAACCTCTCATTGGCTTCATATTCGGCTGCAACTTCCCCTTGTTGTTCAACTTCAACTTCACCTTCGGAGTCACTCAGATCTCCAGCACTGGCTGTGCGTCTCTGCGCTGCTTCCATATCTTCTAATCTCGCTCGAAGATCACGTATCTACCTCTCCATTTCTGTATTCTGTGCTTGTCTTCCTCTTCCTCTCTGGTTCCCCCTATCCTCTGGATCGAGTGATAGTCTTTCTCTTCTCGGCAGCATGGTGAAATCTTATTTTCTTCCCTGCTACAGAAAACAGAGAAGCTTTCTTCTTCTGTCCTTTTCTTCTTCTGTCCTCTCGCCTGAAATATACAGACAGGAAATCCGCTCTGATACCACTCTGACACAAACCGTGCCACCCAGGGCATGCCTGATCCCTCAGGACCTTCTCTTCCTTCGGCCCGAAGAGCTCAAAGGCTCTTCTATTTCCCTTTCGGGAAATCTTCACCCACAGTTCACTTCACGCGACTCCTCTTCCTTGGCATATCGAGGAATCAGAACTCATGGCTTCGCGATTTCGTGGTCTATCTTTGGGTCCCCAAATCCCCGAGACCCAATGGCTTTAGTCAATCGTTGACTTTCCTCCCTCTGCTATCGGAGTTCTCCCTATTGGGAAATCGCTACTTGCGATGTCAACAATTTGAAATTCCAACCCCCGAATCCCGATGTGCCGATTTCACGATACCCGTGTGGGCTTGACTCCTCCACCTTCTATCCTTCTATCAGGATTTCGGAACTCGCGGGATCGTGAATCCTGAGATCGATGGACTCGGTACTTTCTTTTCCCCGATCCCCGACACGATGCCACCTATACTCCACTAGCTCCCATGGTCCCACACTGCCACGTCACCATCGGAATATCGTGGATCGCGATTCCAGTGTGCAAGTGTTTCTTGTCGTCGAAGACCCCGATTCTCCAAACCTCGACTCCTTGGGATCCATTGACACATGTCCCACATGATCAATGGTTCTGATCCTATCGGGATATCGCGGATCGCGATATCGCAACTCCCGTTACAACAACTTGGTGCTTCGACTCACGATATGTCGATATGCGATGTCATGAGTAAATCTGACGATGTCTATGACTCGAAATCGACGGCTTTAACCCTCCTGAGCTCCAAACTTCCTCACGTTTGCGTCAATAACCTTCTCGCACCTCCGTAGGATCTAACAGTCCACGGAATTTCTTGAGACCTCCTCAACTGATTTCGACCGTCCGTTCTTCTTTTGATGATTTCCGTGAAAGGAAGAAGTGTCTCCCCACGAGACTCATTCACTCACTCGCAAATCTGCGATACTTCCTTTTGGCTTACAACGACATCTTCCTTGCACTTTCCCTTCAGTGTATTCGAAGGATTATTTCTCCTGAGCTTTGCTTCGACTTCCACAATCTCTTAGGAAAAAGAGATCTCTGTGCACACACTTGCAGCTCTTGCCTGGAACCTTTCACAGTGCAAGAACCCGGTGCTCTTCTTTGACAATACCACGAAGGTACTATACCTCCTGAGATTTTCCACTTTGATTCCTTTAGAGGAATTTGCGCGCACTCCTTGCGCTCAACATTCAACAACTTCCCAAGCGTTGGATATTTCTGACTCTGCGCACTTCCTGCAGCAGCGGTATTCAATCTCCCTTTGCTCAGATTCAGAACTGAGACTTCTTCTTCAGTCTGCGTGCTCCTTGAATGGCTTCAGCAAGCCACTTCCACTTATGGGTGAATGAGAACAAAAGTTAAACTACTGAGCCTTCATCAATGCACTCCTTGCAGATGAATTCAACTGCTCACCTTGCAGGAATCTCCTGGCTCAGATAGAGAAACAATTGAAACTCATTTCATCTCCCCTTCAGACATCAGATTGAGACATGAAATAACATGCACAACATATAGAAAGAAAATGCATATCAAGAAGCAAACATTCATGAGTACATACACAACATACACAAAGAAACAACACCAACCATGAGTTTGAATCAAAACTTTCTTCTATAAATTCAAATGCCTGTACATGGGTGTTCTTCATACAATATTCTCTGCTTGCTCTTCTCTTTTCCTGAATGCTTCCATATGTTACAATGGTACAATGAGGGTGTCTATATCCGTTTTCCCTCTCGAAATCTAAACTATCAAATCTAGAATTAAAATCCTATCTACCAGCATTAACTAGATTAAATGCCTCCTATCTACTTCAGACAAGAGCGTATGGCTCGAGGTCTGATACAATATACAAAAGGCGCTCCTTCATAAATGGCTTCATTAAAGACTTGCGCCACAATCCCAAAGCACTTCAAAAATTTGGGTTTGTTTATCCAGCTGATCTCCGCTTGATGTGTTGGCTCGCTTGATGAGTTGGCCATGCTCCTGCATCATGAGGCCATGTTGGATTATGTATGGCCCATGCCATAGGGACTCGAATTTGCCATGGCCAAGGGTATCGTGAGCGATATCGTAAGCGAGGACGAGGTCTCCTTCATTAAATGAGCGAGGATTGACATGGCAATCAAAGGTGGCCTTTGATCATTTTTTGGCTGCTTCATTGTTCTGTAATGAAGATCGACGATCTTCATCCAGGGATTCTAAGTTCATCAAACGCTGCTCTATTGGGGCAGTGTCGGGTAATAGCTCAATAGTTTTGCGTAAGGTGGGAATTTCACACTCGATGGGAAGAGTGGCCTCAACCCCGTGGACTAGATGAAAAGGTTTGAAACCAATGGTAGTTTTAACTATTGTGCGATAAGCCCAGAGTGCGGAAAATAACATATGATGCCAATTGGTTTTATGTTTGTTAACCATGCGTTGCAACATGGTTTTCAAGACCTTGTGAGTTGCTTCTATCTATCCTTTGGACTGAGGGTAGTATGGTGAGGAAAACTCGTGGGAGAAGCCTAACCGGGATGAGAGTTCCATGAAAATATCATTCTCGAAATGTTTCCCATGATCAGAGACTAGTTGGAGTGGTACTACAAAGAGGGATATGACGTGGTTAAAGAAAAAATGTGTTGTTGTGTCAGCGGTGTTGTTGAAGGTAGGCATGGCTTCAACCCACTTGGTAAAGTAATCAGCTGCAACTACTATGTATTTGTGTTCATTGTTGGATGTACGGTTGCAAGTCATGAATTCGATGCCCCATTTAGAAAAGGGGACAATGGTGATGACTGGGTGTAGAAGAGCAGGTGGTGCGCGTGCCTTGTTGGCGTAAAGATGGAATTTATCACAATGTTTCACGGCATGGATGCAGTCGTGAAATAATGTAGGCCAAAAGTAAACTGCGTGGATGATTTTATGAGCGGTGGACAGCCCTGAGAGATGTCCTACGCAACCACCGATGTGGCAGTCGTTCAAGACTCTGTCGGCCTCGTCAATGGTTAAGCATTGATGGAGTATGGTGTTGACTCCTCACCGATATAAGATGTCCCTAATGAGGAGGTAGCGAGGTGCCTGGTGACGAATATGTCGAAGATCATATCTGGAGAGGTGGTTTCTGAATTTTTGTGTTCGGAGATAGACAAGAAGATAGCCATACCAAGGGTCATTTGAGGAGATATGAGCCAGATCGTCTAAGCATCTATATGGGGTCTAAGTATGCGAGGATGATATGAGCCAGATCGTGAAAAATGTATGTCATGGCCTGTTGGAAAGTGGCGTCGGCATTCTTGAGGCCGAATGGCATGACACGATACGCAACGGTGCCCCAAGGGGTTGTGAATGCAGTTTTGTACTGATTGGTGGGGTGAATTTGGATTTGGTTGTAACCAGAGAAACTGTCCATGAAGGAAAAAGCCTCGTGATCTATGCAATCATCGATTATTTGGTCGATGAAGGGTGTTGGAAAGTTGTCTTTGGGACAGGCGTGATTGAGGTCGCAAAAGTCCGTACAAACACAGATAGTGCCCTGTTTTTTGTTAACAGGGATAGGATTAGAGACCCATGACGTATAGGCTATGGGGTAAATGAACCCTGCAGTGCGTAGTTTTTCAATCTCAGCTTTGATGGCCGCTGCTTTGGATGGGTGTAGTGGTAGTTTTTTTTGGCGAACGAGTGTGATATTAGGCCAAGTGTCTATGCGATGTTCAACAATAGAAGGATCAAGGTCGGGCATCTCTATGTATGACCAGGTGAAAATGTCCCGGTATTCCTGGAAGAGGGCTTTGTAGGCGGTGAGTTCTTCTGGAGAACATGTAGTGCCAATGGTGATTTCTTCGATAATTCCAAATTTGATGGAAATATCTATTTTGATGGTTGGGGATATATTGCCCATAGTTCCTTCCTCAAAAGCGTCAGGGGCAGGGATAGGGTTATTGAACCAATCTATATGCCCTGATGGGAGAAAATATTTGGTTTCAGCTGCGTATATGGGGTGTTGGTTAGGAGGCATGAAGGCTTCCTGTGAAAGAAAGAGTGCTTTGTGGTGGAGAACATCCCATGGGAAATTGGGGATAGTTAACTACTTGAGGATATCTTCATCACAATGAAACTGGCATGAATATAGGGGATCGAGAGGAGTGGCCTCGGTGACTATCATTGTGGCATTATCTCCTTCTGATAAATACATAGGGGGATTGATGGAGGGGGATTGCGATGATTCGCTCGACATAAACCAAATATCTATATATTGTGGGTTAAAAATGGTAGTCGGGCGTAGAATGTTTGTGGGGAAATGAATTAGAGAATTGGGGGGATTTGGGGGTAACTCCTCATATAAATCGTTGAATAACCATGGGGGAGAAGGGAGTGCCTCAGGTTTTGGTGGGAAGATATGAACCATATCAATTGATGGGGTAAGGGTATTTATCAGGTCTGTTGGAGGAGGGGGGGTATGATTTTGAATAGGGGCCAGTTGACAATGCTTGTATTCAATGATCATAGGACATTGATATGTGAAATGATCAAGTGATTCACATAGAGAGCAAGGACATCTCATGCATTTGTTGACTGAAGTTGTGACATAATGGATGTCGGTGACAGGAGTTGGGGTAGGTGTTTGCTGAAATATATGGCATATAGTTGTTAGTGTCTGTCGGAATTGAGGTAACACTGGATAGTGGTGTGTGTAATGGCCATATTCTGAATAGATGGCGCATGCGAATTTGGTTCTCAATCCTTTGTTACTTGTGTTCTGTGAGATAGCGACAATACTAGAGGAATCGACGAGCGATGGTGGTGTTCGCGAGAGTTGAATGAGATTATGTAACTTGGGGAGAGATGGGCATTTGTTGGTGGGGTGTCCATATTTCTCGCATAGCACACAAGGAGGTTGGACACGTGGGGGAAGTGGAGTTGTGGGCTCCTTCTTCTTCCACTGGCCCCCATTTGTAGCAGGGGTGTTAGTGAGTGGGGGTGTAGGGGGTATGGTGGGAGTGACTATGGGAATATGCATCAAGATTCCTTCTATTTGGGGAGGGAGGGATGGTTGAGGAACCATCTCAGGTGGATGTAAATACCAAACTAGGATTGCCAACACCATATTAGGAAGGGTAAGAGTTGCAGTGACTTGGAAAGCCTGTACACCTGGTGGGGGGTAAAAGAAAGGGATTTGGGTAATGCCTTGGGGGACTATTTCCCAAACTGGGATCTAGCCCTGGGGAAGATTAGGAATGGGTCGATCTAAATTAGTTCGAGGGGATTCCTGAGGGAGAATTTCTACGAATAGTGGGATGTTAGGGATGAAAGAGGCCTCGGTGGGAGGGAGGTTAGTTTTGGTTGTCATTCCATTGGAGGATGTGACACATACTTGTGTTGAGGGATGGAGGAACAGTGGTGCTCTGTGGTATGTCCCTAGAAAGGATGTGTCTTTCAAGATTCTGGGGGCCATCTCAATGAGTGGATAGGCATCGGGATTAGTGTGGATAAATGGGAGGATGTTATCGATGTTGGATGAAGGGTTAGGCTCGTAATTTGATACTTGATCGATGGTAATGATCTTTCCATTATGGGGAAACATCATGGTTCGGAACGCAGAAGAGGCGATGACCTTCATAGCATACATGTAGCTACGACCAAACAAGATATTGTAGTCAAGCGGGGCATCAATAACCTTGATGTCAATCAGAATGGTTTTTCCCTTGAGCTTGACAAGGACATTTTGGAAGAGTCCTTCTGGGGATAAGGGTTTGCCATGGTAGGCTCTTAAGGTAATGGAAAATGGTATGAGTTCGGGGGAACCAAGTTTCTTCCATACAGATTTGGACATGATACAGGTGGATGCACCTTCATCAATGATGCATCAGTGAATTGTAATGTTCAAAATTTTTACAGGGATTTGAAAAGCAATAAGAGCGGGGAGGCGAGGTTCTCTGCGGTCGAGGTCAAATGTGATGAGTTTGGTATCAGCAGGGTCGACTGCTCCCAGGGCGGAAAGTAAGGACTTCCGGGTGGGTGGGACAAGTTTGAAGGACTTCTAAGACTGACATGGCAGTCGAATATTGTGCCAAGTCATCGACTAAAATGTAATTATAAGCTTCCCTAGCTTGAGGATTGTGGACATTCCTTCACAATGGGATGTGAGGAATATGAAGGGGGCTTTCAGTATTAGGGTGAGGAATTATGAGAGGGGGTCCGGTTGTGACTGGAATTGCTTCCGAGGTGGTGGGAGTAGATTCAGGGGGTGTGTTATATGGATGACTATGCATTTGTAGAAGGACTTCTTCCTCACTGGTAAGGAGGATAGTGCGATCAGCAGAGGTGCCCGTATTGGGATAATGTCCCAACTATGGTGGGGTAGGTTGCATGTCTAGTTAGGAATTTATCACCCCTTGGTGTGGGATGGGGTTTTGTAGTACAACTGGGGGGGTTGCTACACATATGGTTGTGGGGCCTGCTGAGGTGCAGGCGATGTTGAGGGACGTGGTCCATTCACATAATCTTTCATCCTCTTAAAGTCAGTGATTTGGGGGAAATGGTGAGTATAGTGACCAAACTCACCGCAAAGGACACAAGGGAAGGTGGTCCTAACATTGTTGTTGTTTCTTCCTTGACGTTTGTTGTTGTTGCCTCCTTGGGGGTTTTGATTCCCCTAGTTTTGGCTGCCCCTGACAGACTGGTTCTGTTGGGGTTGGTTCTGGTTTCCTCCTGATCCTGGATTATTATTGTTCTAATTTTTTCCTTTCTTTTTGGTATTGTTCGATTGATGTGGTGGATTTGTCATGTTCAATTGTTCAAAATTTTGATATTGCTGAATGGGAGAGGGTTGAACAAAATTAACCCCAGTGTGTGGTGGTCCTTGTGGTGGATCCATAGGTTGTGGGGGGCCAGCAAATGGAAAGTGTTATAACCCTATAATTTATAGGATCAACTGGTGACTGAAATGTTATCTCTTTAAGTGTTTTTTTTTTTCAAATGATTGTCCATTCTGCAAATAATTTGAGAAAAGAAAAGAAAAAGAAAAAGAGAAAGAAAAAGAAAAAGAAAAGAAAAGAAGAAAAAGAATAAAAGAGGCCATAAAAGAAATTCAATAGAGCCCCATGCAATAAAAATGATTTGGTCCATATCGTTCAAGCATGGCCAAGTTCTTTTAAATTGGTGTTGATAGGAGTAGTGAATAAGCTTGGCTAAACTATTTAATCTTAGCCAAGTGATTTAGGTTAGTTAGTGAATAAATCTGACCAAACTGCCTAATCTTGGTCAGATAACCCTAGGGTAGAGCAATTTTTTAGTCCAACAGTTTAATCTGAACTAATTGTCATAGGTAATTAGGTTAGAGCATAGGGTAGTTTGCTTTATCTCAATAAAATAAGCATGATTATCAATGTTGAACCATATCTTTGAGGTTTAAAAGGTTTGATGTCTAACCCCTTGGTGATAAAAACATGGAAAAGATTGGGAAAACCCACAATATGCACTTATCCTAAGTTTTTCAGAGCACATATGCCTTCGCGCTCGCAGTTAAGCACAATGCATAGATGAACGATTAGAGAGTGGGTGCCCAGAT